>PVIY010011515.1:0-65067 GCA_004026745.1 Myrmecophaga tridactyla
TAGGGTTCTGTCCCAGTTTTCCAGAGCTTCTGTAACAAATATCACAGACTCATATTGAGTCTAGACTAGACTAGAATGATTTCTAGTCTCCAAAATCAATATGTTGGCTGGATCCTGCTTTCTTTGGTGTCTGTAGAGTTCTGGTGGTGGCTTGCTGTCAACCTCCCAAGGCCATCTGTTTCCTTCTGTCCCATATACCTGACAATGTTCAAATGTCCTCTGCTGATAATGACTACAGTCTTATTGGATTAAGACCACCAGGATTCAGTTTGGCCTCACCTCAACTAATGCCATCATCAAGGTCTTATTAGTGAAAGGTGCATATCACAGGACCCCAAGGGTTGGGTCTTGAACAAGACTTTGTGGGGAATGTGGTTCGGTCCATCCCATGGTTTCTCTTCTAGAGCTACCAGATGGACAGATGAAGGCTACATCCTGGTAAGCCAAGTCTTTGTTTTTTACACTTTATTGTAGGACCCAGGAATGGAGGATGTGGTGGGTGCTGCAATGGTTAGTGGCAGGAGATCAAGTAAAGGCTCCTGTAGTTTATTATGGTCTGCTTGGGGACAGAGTCTTTTTAAAGTTCCAGTATCAGTTACAGAGAAGTCCGCAGTATGATAGGCATTCTATCAATGTTTACTGAATGGAAATTAATAAGGGTTGGTGTAAATGGGTGTGGTAATGTGATAGAAGCAATTTTCCAGATCCTCCCAGGTTAATGTTGATCTGAGGTTCTATTGTTTGGCTCTTTGCCTTCACCAATCATTAAATGTAAACATACATGAGCAACTGTTATTGTTTTCAGCCAAATTCTAATGTTATGGGGGTAGCTCTTTTATTGGATTATGTGATTGCACAAGTTTAGATAATTTAAGAAAACCAGGCTACAGTTATTTTGGAGTGAGGTTTTTGGTGTGTGCTGCCTTACTTATGCAGTCATATTCTTTGGCACATTCTGATTATTTCCGGGACAAATATAACCCACTTGAATAGGTTCCTTTTTTCTTGTCTTTTGGTATTTAAAATGCCTGTGTGTGCCTTTGTGTTACCACTGAGATAATTAACTCTACACTATGTGTAAAATGGAAAGCCTAATGTTTTCAAGGTAAAGAAATAACATTGTAGAGAGGAGAAGAAAAAATAAAATAATAGAACCCCATGTCTTAAAATGATGAAGAAATTTTATTGGAATAAAATAAGTATTTAAAAATATCTATAGATAAAAAATGCCCCTCCATGTGTTCTAGTTAATTTTCAATACTATTCTGACTACAATAAAATTCTGTTTTGAGAAGTATGATACACATATTACACAAATATGATACAGCAATGAAGAGGAAAATCATTCTGCACTCTTACATGATGACATTCATCCCATTACTGTCTCTTACATTTTTTACCTCAAAATTATCAATCCTTTCCCTCTCCTGGCTTCCAGTGTGCCACCTTTGCGGGGCTGTGGAAATCTCTCTTGATCCCTTTTCATTTGATTGTTTGATACAAAAACTCAGCTTTTTCTCTAGTTTTAACTTTGCCCTAGTTCTCGTAACAGTGCCATGCCCACTTACACAGCCACGAACACCCATTTCCATAAAGTCTTTTCTGGCTAGAACCATATTTCACTTGCTCCCATATGTTTAAATGTGACATTTTTCTTTTTTAGCTTTTTCCTCACATTTCCACAATATGTACAAATCCTTATGTCTCTTTGTATTGCTAGTCCACTGTTTATTAACATCTTTGTTGAATTTATGCTTTTCTTATCATCTTTATTCTTTCAAGTATCTTAGACTCCGTGCTTTGGCTACATCATCAGGCTCCAGATGACAAGACAGAGTTTATTTACATAATCTACTTATCTGTCCACAAATAATACATAATTCTTGAGGATGGTGATAGCTGCCTTACTTCATGTCTTTGGCCACCTGTTGATATCTCATTCCTCAACTGCACATTTCATATTCATTTTCTCTCTCTCTCTCTCTGTCTCTCTATTTCTCATATCTGTGCTTCTTAAATATTTATATATAGCCTCTGCATTCATGAGCAGCTGGAAACAAAATTGAATGTAATTCACTATATTGAGAACTTTGAACTGTATCTCTTTGGCTGGATTTACAAATGTAACAGACAGTGTTATGGAGGGAACTGTTTTTGGAATCCAGACCTCATTAGCATCCATATTGTATTTGGTGTCAAGGATTTAGGAAGGTCAAACCCTCTCATTGAGATCCTACAAGAGATAGAGGCCATGCTCCAGTGCAGACAAAAATCCTGGATGATATTTATTCATGAACTGGGGCAATCTCAACAGTAAAATATCTCATAGCCTGAAATAGCTTTGCTGAAAAATTCAAATAACCACATAGTGGTTGTGCAATCTTACATTCTTTCAAAATATGCTGTAGTCAATAGATTATAAGTCAGTGAGAAAAAGGGGAGTTGATAGTCAGTGTAGAAGTAACATGATCATGACAATATAGTTCTTGTAGACAGAGTTATGAAATAATAAAATGACAGGAAGGAATAGTATCTTCCTTTGTAAAAGTCATATATTGTGCTAATCCAGCCCTCCCCCACAGAGGACATATTTTAGGTACAAATTCTTCCCTTGGCAATGTACATTTAAAACCTGCAACTTAAGACCCGAAGTTTGGGACTGATGGAGCTGGAGCCTCAACCCAAATACCACCCTTATAGCTTTAAGAATCTGGTTCAACAAAGGCACAGAAGTAGTAGTGAACTGAGATTCCTCAAATTCTGCAGGAACAGTGAGTCTCCACTGGCTGCGGAAAGAAGGCACCAGCAGCTGAAGGCTACAGCTCACCATGGACTGAGCAGGCACTCAACCCACTTTCTAGTTTTGACAAATAGGATTCCAGGACATTTGGAAGTGTTAGAATAAGGGAATTCAATGGGCGATATGAGACATCCTGACAATTCAAAGGGATAAACGTTAGTGAGTTATTATAAACATTAAAAAGAGGAAAGGAGGGATTTCTGCTCTTGATGGCAAAGAGTGGGTTGTATTAGACTTCTGCCAAGAGAGGGAACATTGGATTTTCATATAGAATAAGGAGGACTTTCTTTGAAAACATACCTTGCTTTAGAGTTAGCCCGGATATCAGGGAGCAAGATCCTAGAGAGAGTTGGGCGAGGGGTCTGAAAGTTCTACGTGCTATTTTCCTCTTAGGGCATTTCTGAATCTTTCCATGTGTGGAGAGTGATATAATGGGCAAGTGTGACATTGAAGACTTAGGGAAAACAGCTGAGTTTTTACCAATTCCACAGAGCTGAAAGAAACAAAACAAAACAGGTGTTTATGCCAAGGCAACTGAAACTAGAAAATTCCATTTTTAAGAGTGTGGAAAGGTACAGATTTCTGGCACCTTCTCCCTGCTCTCCTAATTGCCTTTCCTTCTATTTACCAATGCTTAATATTCACAAGAGGCAGAAAAATCTAAGAAAGCAGTTGAAACCTTGAGCTGAGATGTGGTTATTATCATGGTGATATGGAGAAAAACTGCATTCCAAAAACCACCAGAGAAAAAACACTTAGGAAAACACCCCACCATTCTTGGTAGGGGAACTTAGAGGGCTCGGTGCAAGGAGTAGGGTCAAAACAAGAATAGGCCAAACCTCACAAATTTGTAAACTGAGTCTTCAAACAGTTCATCGCTGATATGGTTATGGCTCGGCCACTACTCTAGCTTCCTACCAGTTGATAGAGTAAATCCTCTAGAGGAAAAAGGCAGAGAACCTGAGCTTTTATAATTATCCATACATCATATTTAGTGTTAATGATATTATCAGGCATGCAAAAAAAAAAGAACATAAAATGGAAATGGACACACAGATGGTTAAAATATTGCAGTCATCAGATTTGGACTTTAAAATAACTGTGAAGAATATGTTCTAACAAATACATGACAAATCAGAGAATTTCATTGGAAAACTGTTTTTTTAAAAAAAGGCATGATACTTCTAGATGAAAAATACAAAAACTGAAATTAGGGGCTTAAAATAGGACATAGCCAAAAAGAAGTCAAGTGAACAGGAATATATAGAGTGAAAAATTTCACACAAAAGTATGGAGATACAGAAAAGAATGAAAACTAATGAAAATGCCATAAGACATATGGAACCTGTGAAAAGCCGTACTACTTTGCTAGGTATAAATCCAAAGATATCACTTATTTCTAAATAAAAATCCAGACAAATAAAAGCCGTACTACTTTGCTAGTTATAAATCCAGAGATATCATTTATTTCTAAATAAAAACTGAAATTAGCATTCCAATTTAAATAATAAGATTTTCAGACTATAAAACAAAAAACTATAAGCTACTTATAAGGGACACAAATAAACAAAAGGGCAGAAAAAGTTGTAAAAGAAACACATAAAATTCTAACCAAAAGAAAGCTTGGATAATAATGTTAATTTCAGACTGCAAAGAATTTTGAACAAGCAGTTTTACTAAAGATAAGGAGGAATACTTTATTATGACAACAAAATGTATTCAAGGGAATATATAATGTATTATATTTTTATAAGACATTAAATCTGTGAATACCAGATAACATAACGATAAGGCAAATAAAAAATTCAGAATTAATTAAAAAGCTGTACAACCGTGGTGGGAGATTATAGTACGTTTCCCCTGGTAGCCAAAAGAATAAGCAGAAAAGATCACAAAATAGCACTGCATATAAAAAGAAAAATGCGTATTCTTTTTCATAGTTTATGGGTAATTTTGTGAAACTGTAACTTCATGGGCCATAGAGCAATCTTTAAGATATTGTAAAGAATTGAAAAACCTAAGAATATGTTCTCTTGACTACAGCAGAAGTTGATTTAACAATTTACAATGAAAAAGTAGTAGAAAATGTCAACTGCATGAAAAGCAAACCATACGATTAAATGAAAATCATGGATCAAAAAAGGAACTACAGTAGGAATTCAAAAATATGTTGAACTTAATGATAATGAAAGTCAATGAATCAAAACCGTGGGTTGCAGTTAAAGCTTTACTTACAGGGAAATGCATATCATTAAATGTTTATATTAGAAAATACGAAAAGACAAAAACAATGATCTAAGATGTTTCCCCTCCTTGCCTCGGGAAGCTTGGAAAGCAAACAAAGCAAAATAATCCAATGAGTATAGATGCAATAATATAAAACATAAAAACATGTACCAATGAAATGGAAAAGAATATATATCAGAAAAATTAACGCAATCAAAATTTTGTTGTTCACAAAATCCTTGAAACTGATAAACCCAAAGGGATACATTAGTATCACCAGGAGTGAAAAGTCACTCCAGGCCATACAGATATTAAAAAGATAATAAAGAGAGTTGTAAGCAGTTTCATAAAAGTAAATTTGAACGTGTAGATACATTGAATCTGCTCCTAGAAAAAATTAGCACGTTAGAAGAAATAGAAATGTGCATGGTCTATTATATCTTAAAGCATTAGATTTATAATTAAAATTCTTCCCATAAATAAATGTTCAGACCCAAATAGCTTTACTTTTGAATTCTTCTAAATATTTAAGAAAGAAAGAATACATATATAAACTCTTCAAAAGAATTAAAAAAGGAGAGACCTTTTCTCAATGTATTTTATGAGAACAGCAAAATGGTGATACTAAAACCTGACACGAACACAGCTTGAAAGAAGTAATCAAATATCAGGAACTCAAATATTATATAGATGCAGAAATAAATCGATACAAACATTTTCAATAAACTATATATGAATCTAAACTAATAACGTACTAGGACTAACTGAGATTTATTCCAGGAACGGTTTAAAAATCAAACAATGTTAAGAGAATGTCTTCGTTTCCTAGGTCTGCCATAAAAAAAAAATTCCAAGATGAGTGGCTTAAAGCAACAGAAAATAATTGTCTCCAAGTTTTGGAAGCTGAAAGTCAGAAAACAAGGCATCGAAAGGGTCGTGCTCCCTCCGAGGGGGTCTCCAGTGATGCATCTGCTCTGGCTTCTGGAACTTGCTGGCCAGCCTTGGTGCTTGAGAGCTTGATGCACCTATGACTTTGTCTCTACTTGGCCATCTCTCTTTGCTCCATCTTCGCATGATGTGCTGCCCTGTGGCTGGGTCTGCATTAAGATAAGGACACCCTTCTTATAAGGACATTTGTCACACTGGATTAAGAACCTGCCATACACCAGTTTGACACCAACTTTAATGATACCTTCAACGACCTCATTTCCAAATATGTTCACATTCACAAGACTGGGGGTTAGGGCTTGTACAAGTCTTTGGGGAGGTCACAAATAAAGCTATTACAGAGAATGAAGTGGAAAATTGTACAACCGTAACAGGTGATGGAGGGAAAGCAATTTATAAAATGCAATACACAGTCACGCTGCAAATTTTTAGAAAACTAGGAATACAAGGGAACGTTCTTAATTTCATCATCAAGTTTTTGTGGTAGCATCTTAAATAACCCATGAGGAACACTTGATGAAATTGACATATATGTAAACTTATGTACATATAGTACTTAATGATGAAATTGACATATACGTAAAGAATCAGAATGTTTGTTATCACCACTTCTACTCAACATCATACTGGAGTCACCCTTCAGTGCTAAAAAGCACGAAAAATGTGTAAGGTTTGGAAGAGAAGAAACTGCCGTTATCCACAGGAAAACAATTTTGTCTACAGAAAATTCAAAATAATCTATAAACTTTGAAATTTATATATAAAATTGGCAATGTCATTGGAAACAAGTTCAAAATGTAGAAATCAATTATATTTTTATAGAGTAGCAAGACAATATTTGAAAAATAAAACTTAAAATGAGATTCTTTTTACACAAACCATAAATTATCTCAGAGTAAATTTAATAAAGACACAATCCTTATCTTAGGAATAGTCACCACAAAATGTGCAAGATTGGGCCCAGAATCTTGCTGATGGATCAATATCACCAGCAAAATGTTGAGAGAAAGAAGCCAGAATAAAAAAAAAATTATACAGTATATGATCCATTCATATGAATTTCAAAATAGAGTGAATTATTTAATAAGATACCTTGTGAGGGTGGTTATATGTGAAGACAGAATTAGCTAGTGGGTGGGAGTACGGGGCAGCTTCTGAGCTTCTGGTAATATTCATGATCTGAATGATAACGAAAACTCATCAAGCTACATTCTTATGATTTGTGGCATTTATCAATAGATTTTAAAATTTAACAAAAGTTTTAATTGAATGAAAGAGAGAATACTTTTCAGAACCTAAGGAAGTTAAATAGATCAAAATGTAAAAATAAGTACCATCATGGATAAAATGCAATTGATACATTAAAGCCAGCTTTTATTATTTATTTCTTACTTTTTCCATGACTTCTTACCTTTCTTCTTTCTCTTATCTATTAATCTTCAAAATACCACCAGGACAGAGATTAGTATGCAATGACACCCTGCGGGACTATTATAAAAATATTGAATGCTCAGAAAATTAGCTTGACCATAAAAATGTATTTTGAATTAATTTAATAAGTATGGTACAGATAAAAATCACTAAAACCAGTAAAATAAAATGCTGCAAATTGCATCTGAATTTCACCCTGATTATAGAAATATTATACAATTATGCAGAAATAAATAACAATTTTTGGAAAAATTGTAAAATTGGGAGAGAAGATTTTTTGTTAATTGTCATTTACAAATCTTGCCTTTTAAATGAATCCTTGGGGACACAATTCGTCTTCCCTAAAACTATAGCTGGGTTTAAATATGTAAAGAACTATTTAGCTAATTGAATGGAAACAATAATTGTAAAAATAAAAGTTAGGGACCTAAAAAAGTGTAGTACTGAGTGTAGGTACAATAGGTTATTGTATCTGTATTTAGAATGACATGGTTCAAAGCCACCATGCTAAGACCTCTTCCATTAATCTGACATCTTTTCAAATAATTCATCTTCCAAACGAGTCCTAGAAAGGGCATGGGTGTTAATTCAGTAGAGTTCAGTAAGTAAATGAGATATGGTAGAAGAGCTTGCAGTGTATTGAGGGGGAAAGAGAGACAGTAACACCTAATTTACGTGCTAGAATGTTCTGAACCCTAGGTGAAAGTACTCACCATTGCTCGGAAAGTACTCACCAAAGCAAAAGCTGAGACTGGAGAAGTAAGTAGAGCTGTATTCACGACGGGACTTGAGTGCCACGGGAAGGATTTTATTTACGTCAGGCCAAGACTACAAGTGAAGGGTTTTAAACAAAAAAGTGAAATCATCTGTTTTGTTTTTGAGAAAATTCTAGAAACTGTGCAGCAAAAGGATTAGTCATGAGGTAGGAAATAAAATTATAGGAAATTGTTGAGTCATTTCAGAATGAAAACTTGCTTTCTTCTTTGGTTTGCTAATGTTGCTGGAATCCAGTATACCAGAAATATTGGCTCTTTTTTCACATGGGCAGGCACTGGGAAATGAACCTGGGTCTCTGGCATGGCAAGCGAGAATTCGGCCACTAAGCCACCATCACACCACCTGAAATGTTAGCTTTTATATAGGGGATTTATTAAGTTATGAGTTACATGTCTAAGGCCATGAAAATGTCCAAATTAAGGCACAAACAAGAGGATCTCAAGAAGTGCCAATCATGTCTGGGTTCCTCTGTGAAATGGGAAGGCATTTGGTGACCTCTGCTGTCCTCTCCTAGCTGCTGTCCTCTCCTGGCTTCTGGGTTCAATGGTTCTCTCAGCTCCTTCCGCATCTCCAGACATCTGTCACTTGATTCCATCTCTCTGCTCTCTGCGTTGGCTCCTAGAACACTTAAAGAGCTCTAGGAACGTATTAAGTCCCACCTTGAATAGGCGGGCTCACATCTCCATGGAAACAACCTAATCAGAAGGTCCCACCTAACAATACATCTGTACCCACAAGATTGGGTTAAAGGAGCATGTTTTTCCTAGTGTATGTTAACCATTCGAACCAGCACAACTTCTCATTTAATCTTTTTCTAATTTTGAGACCCTCTGTTTCCCTCTCCCTAAATCTCAAGGGTTCTGATGAAACTACATCCTCCTCCTAAAGAAGGAAGGAGATCTGTACAAGGAAATGGTGATGCTTTCAGCTTAGACAATTTAAGCTATATGTAGTGGGCTGCCAGAGGCGTTAGTATGTAATTGGTCTTCCATTGAATAAAATCGATAAGACATTTGTTCAAATACATTCTGAGCCAAAATAAGTCCTGTGTGCTCTATTGAGCATTTAACTTGCTCATGCATATATGGTTGCACATAGGAGACCGTGAGATGACAAACTAGGAGAAAGATCCAATCAACACGCCTCACTTTTAACTATCTTTTAGGCCATGGTGAGAAACGAAATACTTTAGGGATGTTTACTTGATCATAGGCCAGGACTTAATATTCATCCTTATAAAATATTGTGAACTAGTTTTTTCTAAAAGTTCCATGAAATTATAAATATTACAAAGCACACACACACATACATACATGCATACATACATACACACACCCTTAGATGCACTTTTTTATATTGCTGTTTTTGTGAAGAACGAGCCACCAGTCAGGAGATACTTTTACTAGCTCCACTTCCATTGGGGCTAATAGACAAGAAGAGTACCTCAAATCATCCCAATCCTTGGCAACTTGTAATATGTTTAATAAGATCAGACTAATTCTCTTAACGCATTTTAATAGAATTTACAATAGAGTATAATCAAATGCTAAAATCTTTGTGAATCTTATCTGTTCTATAGTAGTTTTGAGGAGGGATAGAGTCATATAAACTGAAACAATCGAGGAAGGATTCATCAGGGAGGTGAATAGTGTGCAGACTTCGAAGTCAGAGGGAATATTTGAAAATATCAGTAGCTATTCTTAATTCAATAGTTGACATGTTCCAGGCATTGCACTGAGTATGTTCTGTGCATTCAAGAATCGATTCTTGGCAAACATGTAAAGCATTACTACACCCATTTTAAAAATGCAGGAAGAATATAAACACTGAACAATTCCCACAGCTGCTAAGATCAGAGCCTGCATTTGCATCTGGGGCTTTAAACCCTGTAGTATTCGATTCTCAATAAGGAGAAGCATTAGCCAAAGGCCTCTAGATCACTGCCAAGAGGCCATGGGCCCGTGCTCTGAATTCTGGTTCCTAAGTAGTGGTTGTTGAACTGAGTCGCCCACATCACCTCAGTGATGTGCAACTATAAGAAATAGTTTCATGATGGTAAACTCCAGGTCCGACATGGAATAATTATTAATCCCAAACCAGCCAACAAATGAGAAAGTAACATGAAACTGGCTAAGCAACAAAACTATTAAACATGAATAATATGTAAACACTTGAAAACTTTATGATTTAAGAATTGCAACTGTTTCTAAAAATCATAAGTTGCTATTGTTTTACTGGTATAAATGTAATAAAGCAAATAACCTTTCCTTCTAATTTACGGTGACAGAAAACATCCTAAATAGAACTATCCCACATACGTGTAAAAATATCATTAAATGTAAATGCTCAATATTTGTGGCTTTAGGATTTTGTTTTTACTTTTGGTTTGAAAGGTTTATGTTATTGGTTATTACTTTGCTACATGAGGTATCGAAGAAATCTGCTTAATTAACAATATCACTATTCAATATGTGAAAACAATGTCACTGGAGGAAAGTGAATTAAGAAAATGCCTTTTCTCATAACAGTCACTACATTGGATTGCTTCTAAGGCAGGAGAATTTTCTAAGTGTGTACTGTTTTCAAATTATGTTTTCATTCAGTTTGGCACCACAGGACATTTTGAGGAAAGATATTCGCAATGTCTAAAATCATATGAGCAAATACTTAGAGTACAGAAATCCTACAAACATCGAAATAAAAAGACAGAAATGTCAAAGGAAAACTTGTCCAAAGATGTTATTCCCAGAAGAATAACAAGTGCATGAGAAGAAGTATTTAGAATTTAAGGAAATGCAAGTTAAAGCAACAATGCACTATCATTTCACGCTAATGGCACTGACAACAAATATTCTAAAAGCAGGGCGTTATTGACGACAGAGAGCCTTCTGCACTGCGGGTAACGACAAGCAGCTGCAGCGCCTGCGAGAGCAGGCTGCTCGCGTGTGGCGAAGTGCAGGGCTCACATGCCACACGGGGCAGCGGCCGCGGTCCCCTGCTCGACGTGCAGCCGCTGGAAGTTCTAGCACCAGTTGGTAACGGGACATACGGAAGCACTTCGTCCAGGCTTTTACTGTTTGTGGCGGAGGGGAGCTGCCAGGCCTTTGGTCACCTACGACTAAGGACTGGATGGGAATGTGGAAGGTGGCAGATGCATGGATGTGAAAAACGTGCCGAGTGAATACAAATAAGAAACGTTCTCATGTAATCAATGCCATTGACTGAAGTGATTTAAATGCATGTAAAATAGTCTTAAAATATACGTGTTTATTAGAAAACATGAATAAAGATATATATCAAATTCATTATACTGGCTGCCTCTTGAGAACAAGGCGTGTGGTCACTGATGATAAGAGAAATTTAAAATAGATGCTTAATTGGTTCAGCGAATACTCTGCTGTAAGAGAAAAATCCCCAAATCTCAGTGGTTTGGCACATTAAAAGCTCTTCAATGACAGGCCGGTGCAATGGACACTTTTAGTGGCAGCCTGCCCGCTTTGGGGGGTTGTTACCCCAGGTTAGGAGGTGTGGAGTTCCCCCATCCCCAGCACAGGGCTCTGGAGGCCATATCCTCCTGGTGCCTCCCACTGGGAAGGAAGAAGAAGAGCGGGCGGTCTAAGAGGCCCCAGGGCAGGCGCACACTTCACCACTTCCCAGTTCTATCGGCTGCGCTCCACCCTGATGACTGAAGAAGGTTGAGGAATAGGAGTCACTCGCGTGCCCGGAAGAAGCGAACATGAGTTTTACAGTTAACCAGCTTTCTGCTCACGTGAGTGGGAGGAGTAATGTGACCTTAGCTGCAGTGTGTGGTTTACTCACCCGCTGCCCACAGGAACACCTGTCGCTAACTAAACGTGCCGGTGAAGTAAGCTTTCTCTCAGGCAAACTTATAACCCCTGTCACCGAATCCTGAATAAACATAACCTGTGATGTGACAAAGGCATTGTGGTAGATAATTATGTAATGTTAGTATCTGATCATTTGAACCTCAGTTTCAGAAAAATAAAAAGTAGGTTTATTTTTACAAAAACACGCACAAATGGGTTGATGAGCCATCCAGAATTTATGTAAATAGACAGTTAGGTCTAGAGAACTTTTATCAGAAAAGGTTGCGAAAGTTCAACTTTTCCAACTGAGGGACAATAAAGAATGACCACTCTCAAATTTTTCTGCAAATGCATTGTATATAGGGCATATACATAACTGATGAAAAATGAAATGTTTTCATAATTCCAAATATCTTCCATGATTATATACATATGTGATTACAAGTGCATTTTATTTTTTGCCTTTCATGTCAGACAGGCTTTGGTTTTGAAACTGGTGGGAAGGCTCCCTCAGGTGAGGAGATGTTATCCGTGATTTTTGTTTGCTTCTCCTGATTATGGTTCAACAATGGGGCATCCGTGATTGAGTCCAACTGAAAATAACAAAGGCAAATAAAAGGGCTCTTTGTGTCTCTAATAAAGAACAATTGGCTAAGTTCCAAAGAATAACTATATAAAATTGGATAGGCATCCTTTAATAGTCAAATCTAGACTTAAAAAAGTGATTCATATATGCTGATGCAGCTTATATAAATATAACCAAGTTAATTAGTACTTTATTTCCTTCCATGCATTCACAGTGGAAGCAGAGAATTAGAATACAGGCATAAGTAACTCAAGCCTTATAAAACAGCTTAAATAACCACAAATTTCAGCTAAATGGAGAGATTGGGCCAGCTTTTCATTTTGTTTCCTCGTATTAACTGTCATAACCCATTCCCATAAGAGCCTAAGAGATTTCAGTCAAATATATCCATGTGGTTTCTCTGAAATAATAGGATGCGTCTTTGTTCAGGGGACCACTTTTGCTGGTCATTACATCTTGGCTGTTAATACAAGTGCTTACTTTGAAATGAATGTTGATAATACCCATATTTCCCTTTCTTTTGATGGTTCCCATGTAATCAGTGGCAGTGGAGATTTTACCATATTATTGGTTGTTTTTTAATCTTTTAAAGTTTCTTCTCTGATTCTGGCTCCACTTTCCTGTTTTAGATTGCCCCCCGGAGAGGTTTTAATTAGCTTTCTATCCTTGGTCCGCAATGCATCGACAGAAGCTAAAGGACGTTATGTCACAGTTCATGAATCAGCTACTTGCCCCAGGTGCAGCGTCTTCACTATTGGCTGCTTACTCCACCTGCTTTGATTGCTTTTTCAAATGCACACGCCCAAAACAGAAACTCACGATGATGAGTCCCGTAAATATTTTACGAGTTGAATGCTTATTCAGATATGCGTGTTAATGATTGTTACATTGTTTGCATGTATAGAGAGTCCCTGTACAGTGTGAAAAATTGTTAAAATTAGCAAGATTAAGGACTTGAGAAGAGCTTTGTTTCAATGAGGATAATCTCTACATTTCAGGGAAAAGGACAAGGAAGCTGGCTATTTTACAGAAAGCTTTGTGAGGCTTGGGTTTGAGAAGTGTGTCCCCAAGCGCAGGTTTGTCATTTTTAGACAATTTCCATGATGTTGTGCAAGAGATGGGTTATGTGATAATCAGGGAAGCATTTATATTTTAATATTTATCATGATGTATATGAATGCTTCTCTGTTTCCCAAAACATTATTTTTTAAGACAAGTTTCTAATCAACAGCCCTAGAAATGTTTTTCAGACAACATGAACAATAACTACTTACCTTGCCTTTGAAGAATCAAAAGAACTTCAGGAGCTGAAAATGTTTCCACAATAATTATTCTTTTAAAAATGTAGCTACTATAGGATACATAAATTATGAGTGTAGGTTCTTATACTGATGATCTCATAACCGATTTGTCCCAAGTTGTGATTTATTTACTGGGAGAAGCTTGGATTGTGCTGAAATGTTCCATCCATCTCCAAAAAGATACCCTTTGATGGAAATCCAGGAAAGCACAAACCTATTGAAATACACATTATGATTTAAGAATATACCAGTGTACTAGGTGAACTCATTAAAATAGTAAATCCATATAATATGTATACCACTAAACTATCGAAACTTTGGCTTTGGCATAGAAATGGGTGTATTTCAGTATTAAGAACATCATGATCTCCACATTTCATATTCTATCTGTAATATCCATTTCAGGACTGAGATAAAGTGCACAAATGTCCATCTTTGGTGGTTGTATTTGCTCATTTGAACAACTTAGAGTTATACTTCAAAAGCAAGCACACAATTCACTGTATAGTATTGGACAATTAGGCATCCTTTTTTCCTAATTTTCACCAATTGCTAAGAATAATGGCTAATAATAGTATTTAGAGTCCCCTGGGAGGATTAAGCAAATTGAACACATGATGTTGAGAATAATTGCTGATGAACCTTTCATTGTTAGGCATTGTTGTTGCTAATAAAGAAGACCAATTTTAGCATTAGATCAAACAATAAATCACATTCCATGTTGCTGTTATTTCATGAATTGAATTTGCTACGTTGGTCTGTGAAAGCTCAGATTCTGGTCAGTACATAGCTTCTAACTTTAGAATGAACATCAACTGTCCTGGATTTTATAGATTCCAGCCGTGTTTCCAAAGGGGTCCCAGTGACAGACTTTCATGGCATATGGTTGATTAAAGGCATGAATAAAATTAGAGCACTTTTGACAGACATTCTGCCTCCCTCCAGGACCGTTTTTTGTTTGTTTCTTTCTTTAACATGGGCAAGCGAGAATCCTGCCACTGCGCCACAGTCGCATTGCCCCTCCAGGAATGTTTTAAGGGCCAATCTTAATGATGGGCTCCTGCATTTTCTAAACCATTTATAATTATTGACATCTTGGGCATGATTTCAGGCTTTACTTTATTAAATATCCCATTTAAAATTGATGCCAATATTCTTTTTGACATGTGGTAAGTTTGGTTTTGCTCAGAACAATAATCTATATGAGGAAGAAATTCTATGTGAGGCTTGGGTGTGAGTTTTGTCACAATCTACCATTAGATCACATACCACCATATTGAGAAATCTATTGGGAAAAAACATGATAGTTTCCACAGCTGTTGCTTCAATGGTTCAAATTTTTTATTAATTAAACTTTATGCTACTTATAGATCCTCTTTTATCCATGCTTTACAAAGTTTATACTTTAATAAAGTCTTAAAAGTTAAATTCTGTAGCAAGAATTTCTGCACAGATAATAAAATTCAATCTGGTTAAAGTAAAGATACCTTCACCCTCTCTTTTTAACTTCCAATTCCATATTCTTTCCCTGAAAGCAACGACAACAACACAGCGCCCTAGAATGAGAGTTAAATACCTATTTCTCAGTAGGTAGCTAATAGATAAATGACTTTATTTCTCACTTCTTGTTAAATAGGCTGGCTTGAAATTAACCATCTAAAATCAAAGTCATATTTCTATGGCTAGCATAAATGTTAGCTACTATAGCTAACAATCTTATAAAGAAAGTCAACTTACAGAAACACTATGGAGTGGAACTTAGCTTAGAAAAAGGAAACAAAAAAGATCCTTCAATTTATTGGACATATGAGGAATTCACATTATTTAAGCCTAGTTCTATTCTATTAAGTTTTTTTAAAGAAAGAACTGTAATAGTTATTTGGTAATAGTTACTTTGACATTTTCCATTCATTAATTGCCCTATTAGTCTGTGCTGGAGCAAAATCAAAATGTTTTTGAGTTGATTTTGACATTAGCTTCTCACATTTTAGAAAAGGTGTCAATGCTTTAATGACTGCACAAGTACATGACTTTGCATTTAATGAAAAAATAGGATATAGCTGTACAGGAGGAGCCTGATCAGAACAATGAATTCAAACTCCTTTGTTATTAATTCACATCATTCAGACCATATGTGTGTCATACTGTCTAATGCACCACATTGTAATTCTCTGTAATTTAACACTGGTTGCCATTAGAATATGTGCAATGTATGGGTAAGACTACATTTCCTTTCGTCTTTGCATTGTTACCACCTGGCAGAGGTTATATCTAATGAACGAATGAATGAATGAACGAATGAATTGAAATGTCTTGTTTAGAGCTGGAGGATATGGAAATGATTATTCAGCCAGACGTACATTTGTAAACGAGTCAGAACCAACTGCACAGGAACAATAAGCAGGACAGAGATGTTGAAGTTGAAATAATTTTTGTAAATGCAGTGATTGTACATCAATTATCATCATAATTATTGTTCATTATGGGAATTGAATTCAAATCTCTGAGATGCCAATTAATTGAGGAAGGCTTGCCAAACCTCGTAAATTCACTCCAAACTTTCAAATGTGAATATTTAATGTTTCAATAATCTTTATAATTGCTTTTGTAAATTAAGAAAAAATAATGACCCATTTTGCCGTTTCCCCTTAAACTGTTTGAAATCTTCACACTTGATAGTCAGATATATTTTACTCAGTGGGGTCTGGTGAACCTGCTTCATTGGCATACGTGTGACAGTTAAAGTATTTGCTGGATTCAGTGTCCTCAACTTTCTCTCACCCTGCTGAGTATCAGGCAGATGTGGATAAATGGTCGCTGAGTATGACGTGCTCTAGTGAAAACAACGCTGCTCTGTTGATTTTGTTAATGGAGTAAACAAATCTGTTTCTTCATGAGAGGGAAGTGGAAGGTCTAAAATAGGTATGTAAATTATTCAGTGTTTGAATTTAAAAATCAAGGGTGTATTTGTAACGTGCGTATTTTCCAGAGACCAAAAGATTGTGGTTACATTGCACGGGTAGAAAATTTTGAAGAAATCATAAGCACTCTTAAATGCTGTTGAAATAATGAGGTCAGTATTTAAGGAAAAATGCACTTAAGGAAAAGGCTTGTTTAAAGAGAGTATGGAATTCTGTGTAAACTTCAGAGGCAGAATTTCTAATTCCTTAGTAACCTCAAGGACTTAAAGAATTGAGCTATCCAGCCATTTCCATTTCTGGAAGATAGTCTTATAATAACACACTTTTCTTCCTATATTCTCTTCCATTTAAGTTTTGTGCTCATTTTGTTGTTGTTGTTGGAAAGATTGGTTATACATGTGGGAACAAAAAGTAAAATTAGATCCCTCTCTCCTATCATTCATATTGATGTGTAAGTGGATTAAAATATTATAGAAATATCAGAAGAAAACAGAGGGAAATATCTTTATAATTATAGGAGTAGGCAATGAAATGAAAGCAGTGGGCCATGAAGTGAAAAAAAGAAGAAGAAAAACATGATGGAATTGATTTGAAAAGATTAAAATGTGAAAAAAATTGTGTAGAGGAGATTTGAGTGACAGCCCAGGCCCAGGGCTGATTATTTTACAAACATTAACTCATCAAACTCTAGTTGTGCAATACTTTTTTCTACACTTACAATTACACTGCATTTACTTCTAATCCTCCATTGAGAAGTAAATGGAGGATTAGAACATTTAAGCAAGTTGTCCCAAATCACAGAGCTAGTAAGTGATAAAGCAGAAATTTATCACATGTGATTCTACCAGGAACAAAGTCAAAAGAACAATATATTTAGGCATTGTATTTATTTGCTATTAAAATAAGTCTACGAAGAAATCTAGCATCCATATACGATATCTTTTAAAGAATACCTTGTACTCCTATATATGTGCAATATAGTAATTTTAAGGAATCTAAAGACTTACAATATTCTTTAATCATTTTCGTGTAACTTACCAGAATATATCTCACAGTTAAGTAGAATATAAATTTATTTTATTCCCTAAAGTTGTAAGTATAATATCCTCCCTGGAAGATGGTGGTTTTTGCCCTCATTTTATTTTTCCTATTCAATTGTCCCACTAATCCATGGGTACTAAACTTTGATATTCTTTATGATTAAAAAGAAAGGAGTTATCCTACAATAAATGGAATAAATCATGAAACATTTTTCTGGACTCTCATGCTTTCCTTTTTATGACTTGTTTGAACAAAGTTTATAGAGTATGATATAGGTGAATTTAACATCCTAGTAACTTCTACTTTACTTAGTAAGTAAGGTAAAATTTGTTAATTTGTTCATTTTTGTCTTTTTGAATTTTTTTTTTTTTTGCCTTGGCAGGCACCAGGAATCAAACCCAGGGCAGGTGAGAACTCTGCCACTGAGCCAGTGTGGTCCGCCCTGTCTTTTCAAAATTTTAAACTTTTAATTTTGAAATATACTTACACTCACAGAACAGCTACAAAAATATTATACACCCCATTCAGAGAACTCCAGTATACCCCTAAGCCACTAAATGCCCAGATGCACCAATTTTAACATTTTGCCACATTCGTTGTATCATTCTATCTTTCATCAATCTATCAATCCATTTATCTATCCCCCCGTCTTTCTACCTATCAGCATAAATATTTATCAATCCATTTTTCTGAAAACTTGAGTATAGGTAGTATACATTCTGTCCTTTCAACACTTAATACTGCTGTGTACATTTCCTAAGAACAGGGATAGTCACTAATGCATCCGCCTTAAGTAAAGCGACCTCTCTCAACTTTTGTTTATCTAGGAACGCCATGATCTCTCCCTCATTTATTTTACTTTATTATTATTATCATTATTTTTGGGGGGTGAATCAAACCTAGGTATCTCACATATCCCTCATTTTTTAAAGATGGTTTGCCAAATATAGAATTCTTGGGTGACAGTTTTTTGCTTTCAGCACTTTAAATAACTCACCCCACTTCCTTCTTGCCTCCCTGGTTTCTGATGAGAAATAGGCACCCAATGACATCTTATTGAGGTACCCTGTATGTGACAAGTGGTTTCTCTCTTGCAGTGCTCATAAACCTCTCTTTATCTTTGGCATTTGATAGTTTAATTATAATATGCCACTCATGGAGTCTGTTGGGTGTCTTGGACGTGTATATTTGTTGCTTTGGTTTTCTAATGCTGCTGGAATGCAATATACCAGAAGGATTGATTTTTATAAAAGGGATTTATTAAGTTACAAGTTTGCACTTCTAAGGCCTTAAAAATGTCCAAACTTAGGCATCCAGAAAAAGTTACCTTGACTGCCAAGAAAGGCTGAATGGTGTGCAGGATTTTTTTGTCATCTGGGAAGGCACATGGCCTGCATCTGCTGGTCCTTGTTACTGGCTCCGTTGCTTCCAGCATCTGATTACAGTGACTTTCTCTGCAAGCTTCTGTGGGCCTTCATTTAGTTTCTTTGTATCAGCTCTCTCTAGGTTCTGGCTTGCTTAGCATTTCATGATAAGGCACATGGCAACATCTGCTGGGCTTTCCAAGTGTCTCTGTCTAAGTTTTCTTTAAAATGTTTCTCCTTCTAAAGGACTCCAATAACTAGTCAAGACTCTCCTTAAATGGGTGGAGACACAGCCCTATCTAATCAAAATGCGACACCCACAATTTGATGTGTCACATCTCCATGGACACAACCTAATCAAAAGTCCTACCCTACGATATTGGGTGAAGATTAAATTAAAATATCTGCCCCACAAGATTAGATTTAGGATCAAAAGAACATGTATTTTATAGGGTACATAAAATTTCAAATCAACTCATGTACATTTGCATGTCTTTCATTAAATTTGGGAAGTTTTCAGTTATTATGTCATTGAATATTCTCTCACTCTTCTCCTTCTGGCATTTCCACAATCTGAATACCTAATGGTGACTCACAGGTTCTCGGGCTCTGTTCACTTTTCTTCTGTCCTCCTCTGGTCCTCAGACTGGATGATTTCAATTGCCGTATCTTCAAGTTTAATAATTCTTTCTTCTTCCAGCTCTAATTTGATGATGAACCTCTCTAGGGAATTTTTCATTTCTGTTAATGTGGTCCTCAGTTCTGTTTGGTTCCTTTCCATAATTTCTGTCGTTCTAGCTCACTGAGCCTTTTAAGACCATTTTAGAAAGTGTTTGTCTGGTTTGTCCCAGATCTAGTCTTCTTCACTGAAGGTCCTAAATGCTTTAATATTATCCTTTGGCTGACTCATTACTTCCTATTTACATGCATGTTTTGAAAAAGAAAAGAAGGAAAAAAAATAAAACACCTACCCCAGTCTTTGGAGTTTCACCTGAGCTAGTGGTGGCCTCCAGGGCTGATCTACATAATGAGTTAGGGACTAGTGCCAGGCCAAAGCATAGGAGCCTCCTTGATATTTTACACACACGTCTCTTCTCTTGGGTATGTGCATGTGGCCCTAGGAATTCCCCTATTTACACCGATAAGAATGTCCCTCTTCCTGAGGAAATCGTTTCTCACACTCAGGGCACAGCACTGTATGTCCTGCGGCCAGCAAACCCCTGCCCCAAGCACGTGACTTGACTGCTACCCGTAGCATTCTGTAGGAGAGCTTAGTGAGCTGCCTTCCTCATAGAGGGCACGTTCTGGGACGGCGAGTCCCTCCAGCTGCCATCAGACAGACTGGGTGAGATGTACGTGCTTCAGGACGCACACGAGGATTAGTCTCTTCCCTCCAGAACTGGAACCAGGGATCTGCACTGGGGATGTGGGAGGCTCCTCGCCAAGGATGTAGGGGGGTTCTTTCTTTTAATGAAAGAAGTGGTAGGTTCATAAAAAAAAAAGTCATGCACAAAATACAGAGTTCCCATATAGCCTGCTCCACCCCCAAACCGAGTTCTCCCTATTATTAACACTTTGCATTAGTGTGGTACTTTAGTTATAATTGACGAAACAGTGTTATTTCAGTGGAGATCCTGCCGCTTTTCAGTTGCCTTTTTTTCCTGATTCCGCACTCGTCCTGTAACTGCAGCCTTTTCATTGTTCCCTGGAGCTGTGAGAAAGGTGTTTCTGTGAGGTCTCGCAGGTTGTTCAAAGCTTCTCCATGGGGATGGAACCCTGGAGCACCTACCTCTGCCGTCCTGACCTAGCAATGGCCTCGTTAGTTTAGTTTTCGAGAGAAATAAGGGTTTTTCCTGGACATCTTCAAGTATGCTTCTATTTTCAAATGCATAGCTAGTGGTTATTCTTCATTTGCAGTAGAAATTCTGACTAAATATCACTCAAAAAAATAAGAATATTTACTTTAACGTAGTGATAGGGAAATTAATATAAGATAATGTTCATATCCAGAACAAAAAGGAATTTGCATTAGTGAATATGAATAGAGCCATCAGAAATGTTTATACTTTGATACTTTGCAGTATATAAAATGGGAACTTAGAATTAAGTTGTTTATATAATTTTTAGCTTTCAAGTTCTATTTCATTCTCTTACTGATGGCTTCTTTGACCGATGCCATCTACTTGTTTTCTTCATCGTTGGAAGGCTTGCTGCACTCAGTTGATGCTTCCGAGTGCATTGTAGTTTTATTTATGCATTGTAGTTTTATTTATACATGAACTTAGAAATTCAATACATTTTTATTACCTGGCTTTTGTATTTAAAACTCTGTGGTAGGTTTTGTGGAGATTATAAATTTAAATAGATAAGACTTTAATACCTGTTAAATTACCATGCATATAAATAGCTTATATTAATAATAAGTGTGCTACTACAAAGTCCCATGTCAGTGAGAACATGAACACCTGCAGAGAGTGGGCAATTAAAATAGATATGTGGGGCGGACCACAGTGGCTCAGCAGGCAGAGTTCTCGTCTGCCATGCCAGAGACCCGGGTTCGATTCCCAGTGCCTGTACATGCAAAAAAACCAAAAACAAACAAATGACAACAACAACAAAAATAGATATGTGTACCTTCTGGGTACAAGACAGTGAGTGCTAAGAAACTTGTTTGATAACCAAGCACATCCCTTGCCCAATTACAATGCGTTATGCATTTCTAACACAGCTGCCAAGTTTAACAGATGGGTGGGCTACATAGAGTGGAAGGGCACAATTCTGAAATCTTAGTTCTATATGAGTTCAAAGATGAGAAAGCTTCTAGCCGGAGACAGAGATGTGGGCTGCGCCACGGAAAACCACAGAGACCTGGACCTTGGCATCAGGAAAGGACATTCCAGGCACATCCTCCTTCATGAAGGTGGGAAAATGTATTACCCGTTGTAGGAAAGGGGGTAAGTAATTGCCACTTGATATGTGATGTACCAAGTACAGTGCTGCGAAAGAATGGTTGAGTTCGGACTCCTGGATTCACTTAAATTCCAGACTTAGCAGCATCGACTTAATTCTGTAGGCAACCAGAATTCTTTGCAAGTGTTGAGTGGGAGTAGCGTTATTATCAGAAATGTGCTACCAGAAGATGAATATAGCAGCTGAGTGTAAGCGGCTTTCATGGGGATGCAGAAAACTCAAGAACGTTATGTGGAAGGGCACTAGCATTATAGCAATGCTGCTCTTGCTTCTGTCAATAATGTTTGGCAATTTGTTGACTCCAAGGGGCATAACGCCATTCCAAACTTCTGAAGTTGCACAAGTCAGATATTTTCATGCATTTACATAAATAAATAAAAAAGAACAGATTTGGAGAGGGGTATTAGTATATGAATGTGATTCTAAGCAGATATCTAAGTAGAGACTATGATAAACATTCATTTGGAAATTTAGAATCAAGCTTCAGAAATATCAAATCCATAACTCCCATTTATTACTTCTGTAACACATGCCCAATTTTGCATATATCACATTGACACTACATGGTACTTATTATTATTGTTGTCTTTTTCAAAGATTAGGAAACTGAGGCTGAATGGTTAAGTAATTTAGTACGCTTACTCAAATCACATTAGTATTATATTTATTACTCAAATCCCATCAGTAAGATATATACTAGTATACATTATTAGTAAAATCTATTAATATTTCTCTCCTAATACAAAATATCTTCATTGCCTTTCAATGGACATTCTTTTTCTATGATTTTAACTCATTTTCTGCTAATCTTCATTGGTTCCATTTACCTTCAGTATTGATCCTGACCTTCCCCCAATAAAAACATAACTATTAAAGTGATCACTCTTTTATTCAAATGACTTCATTTCAGCCTCAGCATATGTTCTGTAATTGCCTCACACTTTCAGGAAAATAAAAAAACCTGACTGATTATAAAAAAAAATCAGTGTGGTAAGTTGAATTATCACCTTAGAAAAAAGACATGTTCTTAATCTGAATCTATTCCTGTGGGTGTGAACCCATTGAAAGTAGGACCATTTGGAGATGTTATCTTTAATTAAAATGTGACCAACTGAATCAGGTGGTCTTAATCCTATTACTGGAGGCCTTATAGAGAAGGCCACAGGGGGACATCACCAGGGAGGAGTAGAATATGGAAGTCAACAGAACTTGAAAGAGACGAAGACACTATTGTGTACATTACCATATATAGGAAAAGCCAAGGACCTAAGGATCCCTGGCAGTCATCCCAGAATGGCAAAGCATCAGGGACAAAGCTGATGCCACAATTTTGGATTTCTCCTAGCCCTCAAAACCATGAGCCAATAAATTCTAGTTGTTTAAGCCAATCCATTTCATGGTATTTATGATTGCAGCTGTGAAACTGCTTCTTGCTTTAGTAAACATACATTTTGTGATCCTTCATACATTTAGCTCACCAAAATACTAAGAAAAGGCAATCAGTATCCTTTCTTTCTCTTCATAGTTACACTCTGAGAAGTCTCTTGGCAGTAATGCAGTTATTGAAGTGAAAAGCATTGATTAGTGTTTAAATCAGAAATTATCATGGAGTAAAGGAACAAATAGGGATGGCAGGAAGTAAAGGCTAAAAATGTAGACTTCATGTTTAGGGAGTTTGATGTATGGGTAACATGGCAAAGTGGTAAATCCTAGAAATTACAATTATTTTAATAGATTCCATTTCAAAATGTGATTACTGCTTAAAATAAATTAAAGCAGAACTATTAAAAATGCATATCTGCTTTCACATTGTTGATCTCCCCAATTTTTCAGAAGAAAATCTGTTATGAAACAAAATTGTTGGAACTTTCAGCCTGAGAACAAATATCACTTTGACAAGGTCTTAGCAGTATCTCAGATGGGAAAATCAGTAGTTGGTTGTTCCTCGAGCTTCAGAAGTCTGGGCGTAAGTCGTTGAAGGTAGATCTTTCAAGGAAGAATATAGATTGGGATTGGAAACTTTGTGATATAATAGTTTAGTTTAATTATAATAGTTTAATTTGTGACATAGTAAAGCAAAGCTACTGCAGTGAGTTTTGATAATAAAGCTGGTACTTGCTTGGAAAGTTCTTTGCCCAAGTGAGCATACTATCTTCTTCAATAAGTCTATCTGTAGGAATTTCCTGATGCAAACAGTAGTTAATTGATTTCCAGTATTTTCTTTCCCAGACTAAGTTTTCCTAGAAAAAACAGTGAAGTCATACTGACATAGGTAATCTGCCTTCGTCACGGTGAATGGATCAGCTCAGTTATCAGCCCTTCTTCACCAGGATCATTCTTCATGTCAGACTGAGAGACGCAGAATTATATTCTGGGAACAAGATAAATCCTTATCTGTACCATTGTTTACACAGTCATGATTGCATATCATGTTTTTGCTGGTAATCATTTCAGTCAATTCAGATGTCTATTTTTCTTGCTATTTTTATTGGATAATCATTTTTATCATTTGCTAGATTAATTGGTGGAGAAAAGGCAGAATAACAGCCTTTTAAGACTCTGGAAATCTCATACTAGGAAAATAATTATAGTCAGAGTTTTTTGGCCTGCTTCTAAACCAGGAGACAGTATTCCTGCTAATAGAAAAAAAATCAAGTCAATATTATGAGTATGCAAAACCAAGTATGTATTGGTATATTAAACAGATGATCTGATTTCATTATTTTTAGGTGCTTTAAAAATTTATTGGTACGGTTAAAGATTTTTAAAAAGTCAGTCATTAAAGAGTACTCTATGTACAGGTTTGAAAGTATTATGTACCCCAGAAAAGCCCTGTTTTAATTCTGATCCACTCTTGTGGGAGCAGCCATTTCTTTTAATCCTGATTCAATACTGCAAGTGGGAATCTTCTGATTAGATTATCTACATGGAGATGTGACACACCCAATTGTGGGTGACCTTTAGATTAAATGGAGATGTGACTCCACCCATTCCAGGTGGGTCTTGATTAGTTTACTGGAAACCTTTAAAAGAAGAAACATTTTGAAGAGAGCCAGAAACAACAGAAGCCTCAGAGCTGACAGAGAGAGAAGATGTATATGCTTGGAGAGAAGATGTATATGCTTGGAGAACAGCTGCTTCAGAGAACAGAGACATGGACCTTTGGAGATGCTTGGAGCCCAGCAGATGTTACCATGAGATGTTAAGCAAACCAGAACCTGAGAGAGCCAAGATGTGGTAGTTAGGCTCAGGTGTCAACTTGGCCAGTTGAAGATACCTAGTTCTATTGCTGTGGACATGAGCCAATGGTACGTGAACCTCATCTGTTGCTGATTACATCTGCAGTTGGCTAGGAGATGTGTCTGCTGCAATGAATGATGTTTGATTTCATTGGCTGGATGCTTAAATGACAGAGCTCAACGTAGCACAGCCCAAGCAGCTCAACATACCTCATCTCAGCACTTGCAGCTCAGCCCAGGCCTTTGGAGATGCAGAAAGGAATCACCTCGGGAAAAGTTGTTGGAACCCAGAGGGCTGGAGAGAAGGCCAGCAGAGATCACCCTCTGCTTTCCCATGTAAGAAAGAACCTCAGATGAAAGTTAGCTGCCTTTCCTCTGAACAACTATACATTTTTAACTAAATAAATCCCCTTTTATTAAAAGCCAATCCATCTCTGGTGTTTTGCATTCTGGCAGTTAGCAAACAAGAATACAAGGGAAGCCAAGAGATGAAGACCAGCCCCAGAGTAGCAAAGTGATGAACCCCCACAGGAACAGAGGTAAAAGCAATAGAACCCAGGAGCAAGGGAAAAGCAGATGCCAGCCATGTGACTACCCAACTGACATGCATGCTCCTGACCCATCAGCCTTTCTTGAGAGGATGTCATCTCTTGTAGGTGCCTTAATTTGGACACTTTTACTTCCTTAGAACTTTAAACTTGTAACTTACTAAATTCCCTTTTAAAAAGCCATTCCTTTTCTGGTATATAGCATTCTGGCAGCTTGCAAACTAGAACAACTCTATGACTTAAAAGCCAAAGGGTTTGTTAAATTTTATTTTACAGTTTGACTTCATTCAAAACTAGAGTTGGGCAGGAGAATATTTGGTTGATGCATTACCAAAAAGATTAAGTTTTAGACATAATATAGGTTAAGTTTCACCTATAAATAGTACGTGTAAGATAGGTATTAAATCTGCATCTGTTTCCTCTTTGTTTTCTGGGTCCGACTTCTGTGAAAAACATTTCCTGGATATCGTTCTTATAGAGATAGGTAACTCCCTTTCTAGGCATGACATGACAAGCTGTCTTAGATTTTTGCTTCCTGGCGTGTTGTGCTGCCTGCCATCAGTGGTCGATTCCTATTACTGATGAAATAAAATGTTTCCTTACAGTAGATTATTACGACAGGGAGGGAGCTGGTTGGCATTCGGTGAAAAATGTGTTCAAGTTAAAGAGCTGGTTTCATCATATATTTTAGTCAAATATCAAGTTGCAGCCAAAGTGGTTATGGATGCAGAAAGAAATATTAAGGAGAGGTTGGAAGTTTCATGATTAATAATTAACAAGAACCTTAAAACATGGAAGGTAAATAAAAAGCTAGGGAAACAAAAGAACGAGTGTGTAGGTTAAAATATGAAAATCTTTGTCACCATGGCTTAGTAGGGCTTGGGTGGAAGCCATCCACGCCAGAAGTCATCTTCCTGCTTGGGAGGAATCTGTCTCCTTCCACAGAGCATAAGTTTCTGAAGGATTCTAAAGAATGCTTAGTTGTAAATCGTTCAGTGAATGGCAGCTCAGGTGTCTGAGTGTGAAACCTGGTGTGTAGTATTTGTGTATGTGTTTACGTGGGAGATTGAACTCCAGGGATCTACACCTTGTAGTTTGAATACCGTGCAAGTACTCAAAAAGACTTGGGAGTGCATTTTCCAATGTTTTTCCAAGGAGCTGTGCTCACTAGTATACTTTTTCCAGAAAACAAAGTGTCCAAGTTCTGGGTCATGTAAATGCTGCTTGGGAGGCTGTTAAGAAAAGGCAGCTAATACCAATTGGTGATAAGAATGAGCATATTGCATGATCCCATTGCAGAACTTGATGTATCTGCCGAAGTAAGACGGAGACAAAATCAAGGAAGAAGCATTCAGCCCCTGATGTGACCTGCGACAAGAATGTCTGGTAGAACCTAACGAGTTCCAGTGGTGGCAGGTCTGATGCTCATGAGAATCAGAAGGATACACAAGCCTAAGGAAGCCCGAGGAGGCCAGCTTGTCCTAGCTGTGTTTTAAAATGCCATCAGCTATCTCACCTTTACAGAGCATAGATAATGACATGGAAAATGAAGTTCTGAGTAAGTGGCAAGGCTTTTCAAAGTTCTCTATTGTATGTCCCAGTAAGATGCCTGTTTCACTTGAGAGTCGAATTTCTTAGGGAACAGAGAATCAGTAGCTCTTTGTTACTGTCAACAACATGCCTCTCTGGTGAGGAAATTTAATCCACCATGAAAATAACAAATTTTATAGGACATATTTAAAATCCATAGTAGTAGGTGGTTGTTAAGTCCATTTGGAGATGTTCACAGGATTCTATGCCTGTGCTTTAAAGTTTAAAGTTTCTATCAGAATTGTTACTGACAGGCACCAGAAGCAAACCAACACTCTTAAGATTGTTCCACCAATGTTGATAACATACAGCAACTAATGTTTCCATGCTGTTGTGTCTAATTTCATGTAAAATTTTTGCAAAGATCCATTTGAAATATCTCTGGAAGTAATGTGAGATCGTACTGAAAGCAACAGAGACTATCCTTATGCAATTTACAATCAGATATTTTTAATCCGAGGACACTTTGCAGACTTGGAGTCAATTGCTGGCAGTTTCTATAAGGGCCTCTTTGAAACTCTTCAAGGTTTAGCTTTTGGGAATTGGGACCACAACCTCTGGGAGGCTGTTTCTCTGACATAAGCATCAGGTGAGGGTGTTTCCTTTAGCCTCCACATTATCATTTTGAAAGAAAAATAATTTTATGCTAATTCAGAAGATTGACTGTGGGAGGCTATTAAAGAGCTAATTTTAAACCACAAAATGCTTATTTGCATATAGGTTTAATTGAGGGGGTACTGGAAAGATTTTATTCTTGTTATATTCCAGGGCTCAACAAAGGTGTTATGACACATATTGCCTGGCATTTTCCTGTTTCAATCTTTAAATATCACATTAAAAAATAGGATATAATCTGTATTTTGAAGGAATGTTTCTAATAAATTCACTTGAGACCTGGTCACTAATTACACACAGCCTAAATAGGCGTAGATTTCCCCTTCTTTGAATAGCAGGTGCAGGATAGCCTGATTTAAAGTATTGCAGTGATAGGTAAAAATGTGTAATGGACTAAATAATAAAATTTCATAGGAAGTGAGGCTGCTTCTAGACATTTTTTGTATTTTCACTTAGTGTCAAAGCTGCACAGTGTGAAGAATCCTCAAATTTAAGGGAGTTCCTAAAATCACATCCCTCAAAGAGTGCTGACTTGGCTGCTGTTGCAATGGCCTTGAGCATGGTGGAAAGGCCTTTGTCCAGGGGCCACTGAAAGGCTCTCGGACCCTGTTGATTTACAGGAGGTCGAGTCAGATAACAAGGGCTTGTCTCATGAACAAATACTTAGAAAGGCTTGTGATCACTAAGGCAGCAGTTGAAAGCCCATTTCAAATCATACTGCTTCTGTTCCTGTTTTAGCTTTGATTATGGAGGACTTAGCTAAGTAATAATAGAAGTGGAAATGTTTAAAAAGTATGAAACCCATTGCCTGCAAGAGCCACTGAGACCCAGGAACACCATTTAACTTCTCTTAGTAACTAGTTGAGGAATGGCTTCTGGTATCAGGAGGGAGGGATTTATCTACTTGGGTTAAATCATGTCCTTGCTAATGCATTTTGCTTTTAGAAAGTTTAAACTTTTCTAAACTTTATAAGCTTTTGGAGCTAAAACAATACATTGACAGAAGGTTTCTGCAAAAAGGAATTGACACTCTATGCAATGGGCCACAAAACACAGTGTAACTGAGATCTACAATTGTAAAATATATCAAACATAAAGTAACATTAGGGTTTGGTCCCATTAGGCTGCAGGGATGGCTGTTTTTGTTTTAATCCTAGTGTCTTAAACTAACCTATATTATCACCTATTGAGTTGTTTGATTGTGAGAATAGGAAAATTATAATAATTGTAAAGGTATAGTTAAAATTTTCTCTATTAGGCTTTCAACTATTGGTCTTAGCTTTCAAGGTTACAGAAGGGCCCAGCTGGGTTAACGTGAATTTTGTTGTCTTCAACCCCAACAACTCTGCTAATATCAGTAGAAATTTTTGGCTCATAAATGCCTGGTGCTTTCGTGGAGACCTACGATCTGGACATGATTTAGATGTAAAGGTACTAGTAAGTGAATTTAAAAATAGCTATGATTTTGTTATAAATAGGGAAGCCCTCAAGGATCTTACAGTAAAGACCACTGGATAGTCATTTCCTTTAGGAATACCTTTTGCAGTAGATATCCCTCCCGATTAATTCAGTGGCATAACAAAGGAGAAAAGAGTGTTCTTAGATAAGCAGTTATGCCCCCAGAACTCATCTTAATGATGCCTTGACTTGGACATTTTCACAGCCTCAAAACTGTAAGCTTGTAAGCTAATAAATTCCCTTTGTTAACAGCCAACCCATTTCATGGTATATTGCTTTTAGCAGCCTAGCAAACTAAACATCCTCTTAAGGAAGGGTTCGGAACTAATCTTCTTGTTTTCAGCTTCTTGCTCCCCTGGCTTTCTGTCTTTGTCTGAATTGCATTCCCTTATAAAGAACTCCAGTAAGCGGATTATGACCCACACTGGGCCACACCTTAGCTGAAGTAACCTCATCGAAAGGTCTACTTACAATAGATCCACACCCACAGGAATGGATTAGCTTAAAAACTCTACTTTCTGAGGTGCATACAGCTTCAAACCATCACAGAGAGGTAAAGGGTGTAGGACGCAGTGGCACATTGAAATCCCTTAGAAGCAAAGGATGGTTAGGAGGATATTGAGCTTTCCTCACTAACCAAGTCCAAATTTTCATATAAGGTGACTCTTTTGTCCCTGACGGGATGAGCAGGGACTAGAGACAGAGATGTGGGCCAGGTCAGAGAGACAGTGGTTCACGTGCCGGTAGTTTCTGCTCAGTTTGAGGTCGTTTACTAGGCTGCGATAGATGGTTCTCGCCTCTAAACAGTTACCTGGAAATCTTAAAATATGAAATGATTACTTAAATATCTTAGTTCCCTTACAAACAATAGCATAGTGTCCTGCACGTGATAGATGAATCCTAAATATGAATTGATAATTAAATACAGCACTGAGTTTAAAGAAAACAAATTGGGAAATGCTGTAACATTAATTGCTGAAGAGTTTCTATTATGAAAGCAAATGCATCATTTGGAAAATTCTTTAAATTCTTTAGGACAGAAAGAGAGATCTGGAGGGAACAAGACCCCAAAACTCAAACAACGTCAAGGGTTCAGGAGAGACATGCACAGATAAATACTTATAGGAACTCAGAGAGCCTGGAGGAAGGCTTGGCACAGTAGAGGCTAAGGAATTAGGATTCAGACTAGGTTCCCATCCTCTGAGAGTGTGCTGGTTTGAACTGTTATGTGCCCCAGAAAAGACCATGCTCTTTTAATCCATTCCTGTGGGTATAGACCTATTGTGGGTGGGACTTTGGGTTGGATTGTTTCAGTTGAGATGTGAACTACTTCATTCAAGGTGGATCTTTTTTTTTTATATATGGGCAGGCACCAGGAATCGAACCCAGGTCCTCCAGCATGGCAGGCAAGCATTCTTGCCTGCTGAGCCATCGTGGCCCACCCCAAAGTGGATCTTAATCCTTTTACTGGAATCCTTCATAGGACTATAAAGGACTGAAAAAGCCAAGAGTTTCTAGAGAGAAAAAAGCCTGAGAGAAGCTAAGAGAAGACCCACAGGACATAGGAAGGAAGCCACTGGAACCAGAAGCTGAAAGCAAAGAAAACCAGAAGCAAAGGGCAAGCAGACGCTGGCCAGCTGCCTTCCCACATGACAGAGGGGGTCCCAGATGCAAGCAGCCTGTCTTGTTGATGCCTTGGGTTGGATATGTCTGTGGCCTAAGAACTTTAATTTGTGAGCTAATATATCCCCATTGTAAAAACCAACCCATTTCTGGTATATTGCATTCTGGCAGGTTTAGTAAACTGAAACAGAGGAGAAGAATTGATTTCAGCATTACACAGAAAGTTTTCCTATATTAATCTGACCTAGGCATAGAGGATATCAGTGTTTTTATTGTTGACTCTGCAATGGTAACAAATTGAATTAATCATCTAAAAATTAATATAGCAAATATGCTATAAAATGCATGGATAGTGGATTGTAAGAACATGCATCTAAATGTAAAAAGTGTTTGCTTCTAGTTGGAATGCATGTTATTGAATAGTCTACAGCTGTGAAAATGTATCATTTTGATAAGTCCATTGTTTCAGGGCTCATCACCTCTCCTTTTGAGATTTACTTTACTAATAGTTGTTCATTGACTCTGGACATCAAGCCAAATCTTAATATATCCTTAAACAGTCATACCCTTAGTAAGTAAATGTGTCTACTATGAGTAAACCAATTATCTTTCCAATGGTTGTTTAAGCTGCAGAGAAGATAAGTCAATGAAATAAACCTGAATCTTTCTACACAGTGAGGAAATTGAGGAAGTAATCCAATTCACATGTTCAAATCTTTCCAAAAGTTTCCAGAGCAATAGAAACTATTTGGAGGTCGATAAAACCATGAAAGATCTTCCCAATCCTAAATTAGTGTCATGAAGGAGTTAATGAACTTCCCAAATAGTAAACAACTCATTACGCTTTTTTTTTCCTGTATGGTTTAGGCTTGTTAAGTATGATATAAATGAAAGTTGTTGTTACTTGTTTTTTATAGTCAAACAAATGTATTACATGTCACGGCTAATAGGGAAGATTCCCAGGCACTTGCCGAAACACCAATTCCGTTCTTAAGGAATGATGATAAATGTTCTTTCTTTAGAATGAGAATAGGAAATTACCTGACTACAAACCATTCAATCTAATATTACTAATTATGTAGTGAATTTCACTATTTAATGAAACTTAGATAGCATTGCAGGAAGCAATGTGATTTAGCAATATAATGACAATAAGCTGAGAAATGTATCATGTATATTTAATCTATATTTCCACACTTCAAACTTGCATACATTAAGAGCTCGAAGAATGAAAATGTACATCAGTTGTTTTCGAATACTTAAAATGTCTTCTTTTAAAAATAGGAAACATTCCTTAAAAAAAGAGATTTTGCAATAAACTTAATTGTGTAGAAAGACCAAAATATCTGAAAGTTTTGTGAGTAAGAAGTAATTTGAACTATTTCAAGGGGGGAAATTAATTTGTAAATGATTAGTGTTTCCTTGAGATCATTCTTTTTCATTTTTGAATCCCCATAGGACCTTTCTTATAATATGTATCCCCTACACTGTACTTATTTGTTCCTATGTCAGACATCTTTAAAAAGCATTTGCTTTTAATAGCATATGCATTTGTCTTCCAAGAAATCTAAGTCACAATTCTTGGCCTGCTTATTTAGAATCCTGTGCCTCATTTGTTTCATTTGGAAAATGGAGAAAAGAAAACATTGCAAAGTTTTTCTGATCATACAGATATGTTAGGTAAAACACAAGAAACATAGAAAGAGCCCAATGAAATTATTTTAGTAGTATAAGCTATCTATAACTTTATCTTGATCAGTCTCTTACTAATACCATCTGGAAGAATGCCTATTACATATTAGGCTTGTTAATCCTTATCCAGAAGAACCTAGAAATAATTTAATAGTGATATAATTTGAGAGTTAATTTATGTCATTGGCATGTGATGGATTAGAGCAATATATGGAATAAACAGAAAAATATGGTATAGCCTTTGCCTTCAATAAATAGCAATGAAATAATGCTTTATTAAGTTTAGGCTTAGCTGCAAATAATAGAAAGCAAACCTAAAACAAAAGGAGCTTATATAAGAAAGAAGCTTATTTCTCTCACACAAAGAAGTCCAGAGTCAGTCCATTCAGGGCTGGTGTGACCGCATGTGGTGCCAGACGTTTCTCCCGCTTGTTGACTTCCACACAGGCGTCCTTTCCCAGTGTCACATCAGGACCCGAGATGCATGTTTCCAAACCAGCCATCACATCTGTACGCTAACTAGATGCAAGGAAGGAAGGAAGGAGAAAGGAACATGCCCTCACTGCAGGACACTCTTGTTTAAATCCCATTGGCCAGAATTTAGTTATGTGTCCACACTTAACTAAAAAGGATGCTGGGAAATATTGTCTTCCTTCTGGGCACCACATGTCCAGCTAAAAATCAAGGTTCCACTGTCAAAGGGTGTGGAAAAATGAAGAAATCAGAAAATTAAGCAAGCCAGGTATCATATATGACTGTATTTACATTCTACTAAGAAGCAATTTTTAATCAATTAAAAGGACTCAGGGGCAACGACTGGCAGCAACTAATTCAGAATATTTATTCTGCTATCGTTATTGTCCCAAGAGAATACATTCCAACTTTTGGATCCCCCGCACATACACACAGGCTACATATTTTCATTTCAAGAAATGTAGAAAATCCTTCCGTATTCTTTCATGGTTAAGACTTTCTGCATGAAGAAAATTAGACCTGGATTAAAGCACAAGCCTTGCACTTTAAAGGCGTAGAATGGAAGCCATTGCTCTCCCTCTCATTCAGGGGATAAAGGCTCTTATCCTCCCCAGAGAGGAGTGCTGGGGGGAAGGGGAGCTGGGGGGGCGGGGACTGCCCTTTCCCTTTCTCTTCCTGAGACAATCATTTACATTACAAAGGGAATGTCACCTGGACCCTGGGAGCCCCATACACTCCTTCCACAGGAGCTGGACATGACTGGAGAGAAGATGCCTCTCCCTCTCCGGGAGGGGATGGGGCTGTGCAAACAGCCCTGTAGGAAGGGCCCATTCCAACCTCAGCTTCCACCAGGCAGTGTGAGCCCTGTGCCTGTAGGGCGACATCTGCCACTAATATCGCAGCTCCAGGGAACTGGGGCAAGTGGAACGGATGCAGAGATTACAGGTAAATGATCACCATCCGCCTGGATGGAGAAGCCCCAGGGTTACATCTTGGGTAATAGAGATAAATATAGATATTAAACATGAAGGTCCCAGGTTGAATATTGCCTCCCCCACTGACATCCCCCTGGAACTTCAGAATGTGGCCTGACTTGGAAATGGGATCTCTGCAGATGGAATTTGCTAAGGATCTCAAGGTGAAATCATGCTGTATTTAGGGTGGGCCCAAATCCAGTAACTGAAGTGAAGCAGAGAGGACACAGACACCCGGAGGGGATGCCATGGGAGGTCGGACTGTGGGAGGGGGGCCGCCTTAAGCCAGGGATTGTCGCCAAACACCGGGAGCTGGAAGACGAGGGAAGCAGCTACCCTACGGATTTCAGAGGCTCATCATCCTGGCCACACCGTGACTGCGGACTGCTGGCCTAGAGCCCCAAGAGGAGGCAGGTCTGTGGCCCTCATGTCCAAGCTCACGGGGCTCTGTGGCAGCAGCCTGAGGAGCCCAGAGCAATGAATACAATCTCTTACCCACCTGCTCCTCACCAGGGAGAGCCTTCCCGGCCACCTGAGCCAAGCTGGGCCTTTTGGAAACTCAGGGCATTTCTTTCTATCAGGGCCAGAAGTAGTTTCTCAAGGCCCAGCACCTTATAGCTAAAGGATCAGGTTAATCATTCCCTGTATTAGCTAAGGTTCTCTAGAGAAACAGAATCAACAGGAGATATCTGTAAATATAAGATTATAACAGTGTCTCACATAATCATGGGGATATAGAGTCCAAGGTCTGCAGGGCAGGCCATTGTGAGCTGGCAGCTCTGATGAAGGTTCTCAAGGAACTCTCCAGCTTTGATGAAGTTTCTCAAGGAAAGGCTGACTGGCTGAAGCAGGAGGAATGATTGTCTCTTCTGAATCCTCCTTAAAAGCTTTCTGGTGATTAGGTGAAGCACTCATTGCAGAAGACACTTCCCTTAGCTGTTTACAAATGCAATCAGTTGTGGATGCAGCCAGTGTGGTCATGATTTAAGTCCATGAAATGTCTTCATAGAAACAGACAGGTCAGCGCTTGCCCGACCAGACAACTGGGCACCACCACCTGTCCAAGGTGACACATGAACCTGACCATGACAGTCCCTTAGAGCTATTGTTCAAAGATAGAGGTAAAATGTAAATAACTTACAACAAAGTCTCCACTTAGGAAAAGGAGACAACATAACTGTACAGTGACAAATGCTTGAAACTGGTTCCCTTCACTTGATATAATACCCTGGAGAAGCATCCAGGCTGCGGTGTGGGCCAGTCGCTCAGTCTTTTGTTCATTTTTCATTAGCAGTTTACTGTAAGCACACACCACATTTATTACATACTTTACCCATTGAAGGACATGCAGGTTGTTTCCAGTTTTGCACAATTACAAACAGAGCTGCTGTAAATATTTAAAATTCGTGTGAACACAAGTTTTCATTTCTCTGGGATAAATACCCAGGAGATAGCAGGTGTATTTTTATCTATATAAACTGTCAAATTGTTTCCCATATTACATGTAAAATTTTGCATTCCCATCCACAATGTTCTATTTCCTCTGCATTCTCACAGGCACTTGGCATTCTCTGTATACATGTGCATATATATGTTTGTGTGTATATAGGAATGTAGTTGTACAGGATCATGGTTTTAATTTGCATTTCTATCTTGGCTAATGATGTGACATCTTTTTTGGTGTAAATTTGACTTTCACATATCCCCTTTGGTGAAGTATTTGTTCAAGTCTTTTGTCCATTTAAACTCAGTTTGCTTATTTAATTCCTGTTGAGTTTTTTAGTTATTTATATATTCTGGATGCAATTTCATTTTCAGATATATGATTTACAGATATTGTAGCCTGTTTCTTCATTCTCTTTGCAGTGTCTTTCACCAAAAGAAAACTTTTAAAATGTTAGCCAATTTATTACATTCTTTTATGGATTGTAATTTGGTAAGAATTAAGAAAAAATGCTTTTCCTTAACCCAGAACAGAAAATTTTTCTCCTATACTTTCTTCTAAAAGTATTATTGTTTTACATTTTACATTTTGAAATAAGTCCATTTGAAGTTAATTTTTGTATAGTGGGGTGAATTTAAGTTTAGGATTACATATGGATGTCTAATCATATCAACACAATTTATCAAAAAACAGTTTCTTCTCCATTTCATTACACACTGCACCTTTGTCAACAAAACCATTGGCCCTCTACCTGGACACCTCTCCACTCCACAGGTCCTTGGCCAATCCCGCTGGCTAGATTGCAGCTTTACACTTTTATAAGTAATTGCTGGGCTACCTCCAACTTTCTTCTCCTTTTTCCTTTTTCAAAAGTGTTTAAAAATTTATAAGCAATTCTTATCCCTTTTCATATAAATTTTTAAAGTGGTTTGTGAATATTTACTAAAACACACACACACACACACACACACACAAAATAGGTCTCATTCCTGATATAAAACCCACATGGCTGTGGTGTATTTCGTATTTTATGTATTGTTATTAATACTTCATTGAGTATATTTTGTCTATATTTATGAAATGCATTGATCTGTAATTTTATTTTCTGGTATTTGCTTTGCTTTGGTTTCAGGGCAATGAATACCTCATAAAATGAGTTGGGAAGCATTTTTCCTTTTTCTATTGTGTAGTCATTATGTTGTTTCTTATATAAATGTTTGATAAAATTCACTAGGAAAATCATTTGGGCTCAAAGATTTCTTTTGTTTGGACAGTTTTTAGGTATGAGTTCAATTTCCTTTACTAGTTACAGGACTTCACTTTGACAAATGTATGGTGGTTAGTGTTTTTTTGGGTAATTAGTCAAATTACTAAAATATGTAATTTTCGTGTGTATGTGCATATAGTTGCATGTAGCATCCTTCTATTATCCTTCTAATGTCCATAGTTCTGTGGTGATAGCTCTGCTTTTCCATTCTTGGCTATTTGTGTTTTCTCCCTTTGGCTTATCTTCCTAAAAGTTTATTCATTATATTCATCTTTTCTAAGAACCAGCTGTGGGTCTCCTTGCTATTTTCTAGTCTTTTTCTGTTTCCAAGCCCACTGATTTCTTCTGCATGTATGCACTGAGTGTCCTTTGCTTTGGGTTCAGCTTGCATGTTCACCCCACCTCAGGGCTGTGTTCCCGAGGCCTGCACCCCTGGCCACCGCAAGCCAAGACCAGGGCACTGACCCACCTCTTTCCAAGGCCTCAACCCAAGCCCAAACCCGAGCTGACCCACCCAGGCCCAGCTGGGATGTGCTGGGAGGTCTGTGCACCACTCCATGGCCTACCCCCATCCCCCCACTCCTCTGTCTCTGAGCTCTTCCCAGTCCTCTCTGGCTCTCACGGACACTCTTTTGGGTCTTCTCTTTAGAAGGTTGGGGCTGCAGTGACCCATTCTTACGTGCTTTCCAAAATGGATCCTTGTCTGGGGCCATGCTGTGAGAGGACTGGGGGGGACAAAAAAGCAACAGGACTCGGTTCCACCACTTGGAAATCCTAAAAGGAGAGGAAGGGTCCTGTGGCTGCCACCTCTGGGGAGTGCTCAGGGATTATGTCTTGAGAAAACAGTAGAAAAGAAAGAAAAATCAAAACAAAAGGGGGGCTCTCTGCACCCTCTCTGATTGCTAGGAGCTCTCTGCTCCCTGCTCAGGAGGAACTGATGCGCTGCTCCTAGAAGTCTCTTCCTTGTGTTCCCCTCTGGATTTCCAGGGTATTGAGTTCAGGCTAGAAAAAACCAGACAGCAAATGGCTGCCTCACTGCCCATCCAGTCACGCCTCTGATTCTGCCCTTTCCCAGGCAGCACACTCCCCAGCTCACTGCTCCCCCTTGTCTGTGCATGATTTATGGCCTGTGCAGAGGAGGGGACAGGTGGACGGGCTAAGTCCAGCTTACCCACAGCTGGAACCTTGGGACAGCTAAATTTAAGCTTTGACATTTCTGCCCTTGAATTATCCATATTTGGATATTTTAAACCACTGCAATAACACCATATTTAATTGGCACTTTCAGCCACAAGTACAAAAGAAGCATGAAAGCTAAGAGCAATAAACACACCTAAAATTATTCCATATGTAATAATGAGAAATCTGCTGCTGGGGCATTTCTGGGTAGGGGAATGTCATCAAAGTCCCAGCTCCTTACGCCCTGCCATTCTTCCTGCAGGAGCAGCATCCTTCGTGTTTGCAAGAGGAACTTCATGGGTCCAGGAAGCAGGTCCTCTTCAATAACTTTAAAAGGCTGACTGAGTTTGCGGGAGCAGTTCCAGCTTTTTGTCCCCTGTAAGGTTGAGGACAATGTTTTTTAAATATCCTCTCACAACTCACTGGGTAGAACGGCATGGAGGGCTGGTGACCAAAGCTGCCTCTGACAAGTGAACTGGAATCTCCTTTATTGGGTTAGACTTATCAGGGCTAGCATGCTAGGTCTGTGTTTTTTTCCAAACTCCAGAAATGTGAATGGAAAAACACATGGTTATGGTCCTAAAGGAGAATTGGGGAGGAGTTATGCCTACTGATCAGGCACCAAGAGTATCAACTTTAAGATCCATATGAGCAAATACTCTGACCCAGAGCCCCCATTGAAAACCAAAGCCCCCAATACCATCTGGGAACCAGAGATGTATTCTCTGTTAGCATGTTTACGAGGAAATGGAGATGTCGAAGCAAGTACTGAAGTACACTAAATCAGTTTCGTATTTATAGAGTAGATAAAACACTTTTCCCCAAAAAGTTGCAGCATAAATGTCATGCTTAATTCTCAACAATTTCTTTGACAGTTGCAAATAATATACTTCAGTGTACAAATTTTAAGTCACCATCATGTTCAAATATAACAGATTAAATCAGATTGATATTAGCATTCCCTAAAGACTTTTCTACCTCATAATTCAAAAAGTAAAGTACATGGTAAAAATAAAAAACATAATGCTGATGCATTCTCAAAATAAAGTGTTTCATAAATGATTCCATATAAAATTATGTCAAAAAATCAATGTTGGTGAATTTACCCACAGCTTAAATGTTGCATGCAGTGACAATTATGTAATATATGAAGTTCATTCTGGAGATCAAGAGTCAGTATCCACAAGACCTAAACCTTTAGAAGAAAAGTAGCCTTAAGTCTCAGTGCCATATGATAAATAGGTACCATTTTAATAGGGATTATCCTATATATGGATATGGAGTTGTATTTTAAATTGCTTAAATTGGTCTTTCATCATTGGCTGTATGGTTTTAAATCTATCACTTCGTAATTCTGTCTTCCCATTTCTTTAGGTATCATTGGTAACAAATGTCCTCTTGTCATATCGTTTCCATGAGGATTACATGAGGAAATGTGTTTATACTAAGGTTTGATAAACCTTGGTTTCCTCTGCAGAGAAGATTCTGTTATTTCAAATAGGAATAGGAATGCAGCACCGTTGCCTCACACTGAGCAAACATGAAGCACAGCAAATACTCAACCTGCACCTGTATCCGCTTCTCATGACTTCCATGCCTTCGCTTCTGAAGTCTGCTGCCAGTCCCCATTTCTGACAGCCTGGCTTCCCTGCCTGCCTGAATTAGTTTCTTAGCAACACCTAGCTTTGCTTAATGTTCTAGTTTGCTAGCTGCTGGAATGCAATATACAGAAGTAGAATGGATTTTAAAAAGGGGAATTTAATAAGTTGCTGGTTTATAGTTCTAGGGCTGAGAAAATGTCCCAATTAAAACAAGTCTATTGAAATGTCCAATCTAAGGCATCCAGGGAAAGATACCTTGGTTCAAGAAGGCCGTTGAAGTTCAGGGTCTCTCTCTCTCTCAAGTAAGAAGGCACATGGCGAGCACAGTCAGAGTTTCTCTCTCATCTGGAAAGGCACATGGTGAACACGGCCAGGATTCCTCTCTCATCTGGAAGGACACGTGGAGTACACGGCATCATCTGCTAGCTTCTTCTCTCCTGGCTTCTGGTTTCATGAAGCTCCCCGGGAGGCATTTCCTTCTTCATCTCCAAAGGTCTCTGGCTCGTGGACTCTCTGCTTTGTGGTGCTGCAGCATTCTCTGCTCTCTCTGAATCTCTTTCATTCTCCTAAATGTTTCCTCTTTTATAGGACTCCAGAAACTTATCAAGATACGTCCAAATGGGTGGAGACATGTCATCACCTAATCCAATTTAACAATCACTCTTGATTAAATCACATCTCCAGGGAAGATGCTCTGATTACAGTTTCAAACATACAGTATTGAATAGGGATTATTCTGCCTTTATGAAATTGGATTTAGATTAAAACATGGCTTTTCTAGGGGACATACATCCTTTCAAACCAGCACACTTAATTACTGAAATGTGCTTCAGAGTGTCTATAAAATACTTTGACGCACATAATCCCCCATTCAGATGCCTCAGGCTAGGCCACCCCAAACCATCCTCTGCTTGTGCAGCTAACAGGTGGTGACCTGCTGCACTGACATTTCCCTTTGAACACATGTGTCTCCCATCACCTCCTTCTTTCTTCATGTCTGTCATGCGAGTGGTGGAAGAATGTGTGTTGGCATGGAGAAAGGGACTCCAGATGAATTCCAACACTGACCAGGACAGAGCCTTTCAGGAGAGGAAATTCTGTGGCCTAGACTTCTATCAATATTTAAAATAATATTTGGCTATTTACAGAAAAGAGGAGTGTTAGTTTCCCATTTGCCATGACAAATACCACATAGTGGATTGGATTAACGATGGACATTTATTGACTCATGATTTCAGAGACTAGAAGGCCTGTTTCTTCCCTGGGTCAGTGGTGTACTGGCTGGTCAGCAATCCTTGGGTTTCTTGGTTTTCCCATTACTTGGCCATGTCTCCTCCTTTCTCTTCCTGTTATGGTGACTTCCGACTCTTCCTTGTGGCTTTCTTATTATAAGTCCTCCTGTAATAAGATTAAGGCCCAATTTGATTCAGGTGGGCCACCCACCTAAAGAGAACATCTTCAAAAGGGCCTATTTTTTTTCAGAAGGTCCTATTTACAGGACCCACAGGAATGGATTAAGATTGAGCACGTGCCCCACACACCAGGGGCATGTAATTCAGCCCACCCCAGGGAGAAATTGATTATCCCCATGTTCTAATTTGCTAGCTGCTGGAATGCAATATAACAGAAATGGAATGGCTTTTAAAAGGGAGAATTTAATGCGTTGCTAGTTTACAGTTCTAAGGCTGAGAAAATGTCCCAATTCCAACAAGTCTATAGAAATGTCTATAGAAATGATCTAAGGCATCCAGGGAAAGATACCTTGGTTCAAGAAGGCCGATGAAGTTTAGGGCTTCTCTCTCAAGTAAGAAGGCACATGGCGAACACAGTCAGGGCTTCTCTCTTAGCTGGAAGGGCACATGGTGAACATGGCATCATCTGTTAGCTTTCTCTCCTGGCTTCCTGTTTCATGAAGCTCCCCAGGAGGCATTTTCCTTCTTCATCTCCAAAGGTCACTGGCTAGTGGACTATCTGCTTCGTGATGCTGCAGCATTCTCTGCTCTCTCTGGATCTCTCATTCTCCAAAATGCTTCCCCTTTTATAGGAAATCCAGAAACTTATCAAGACCCACCCTATTGGGTGGAGATATGTCATCACCTAATCCAGTTTAACAACCACTATTGATTAAATCATATCTCCAGGGAGATTATCTAATTACAGATTCAAACATACAGTATTGAATAGGGATTATTCTGCCATTATGAAATGGGATTTCGATTAAAACATGGCTTTTCTAGGGTCCATACATCCTTTCAAACTCGCACATCCCATTCCTGTATTAATTTTTTCACGCTTACATGCAACTTTTTCTCAAACCTGAACAGCTAGAAATCTTTTCGGTATACTTTATGCTTTTGCTTTCATAGATTACTCCTATACAATGTGAATTTCTGTAATTGTGTGTTTTAATTATTCAAAGGGTAATTTAGAATGTTGTAATGGAGAATCAAGAAAAATATAATGGATAATGCTGAACAATCAAAACTTGAGTTAAATTTCCAGAAAAGTCAAAGAGTAATGTTAGTATTTGATGAGAAATATGATTTAGTGCACTTTTTGGTATTTGCAAAATTGTCTTTTCTAATTATAAAGTCTCTTTAATAAGTTCGATTGACTAAGTAACAGCTTTTTTTTTCAGAAACAGCTTTTTGATCATAATTTTTTAAGATAAGAGAGTGACAATGAAAATTATAGTCAAACTTTAAACACTTGTCATTCTGCTTATTCACTTGCATTAGTACATTTTTCTTTTTAACTAAAATATTCACAAGAAGGGGAAAATAATGAAGAGAAAAATAGCAGGTTGTATCTGCAGACTTTGATTGACAAAGGAGACTGTTAAGGCATAGAAGCCTCCATAAAAATCCTAGTGAATCATTTTGAAAAGCAAATTGACAAAAACAAAACAAAACAAGAAACCCAAAAATCATTTGTCATGCTCTTAGGCTGGTAACTGCGCTTTTTGTTTAAAAGCTATTTAATATTCAATAATCATTTAACCACAACTGCTGAGCCTCGAGCAAACGCAGATACATGGTAACCTCAAGGAGTCTGGTCATTGAAAAATTTAGACCCTATTTTCATGGATTGAATTAGCGTTGTCCCAAAAAGACATGTTCAAGTCCTAATCTGGTTACCTTAAAAATACTTAATTTATAAATAGGATCTTGGAAGATGTTGTGAGTGATGATGAGGCCAGGCTGGATTAGGTGGGCCCTGGTTTTACATGACTGGAGTCATTATAAGGAGATTATAACAGCACTTCGGACAGAGACACAGAGGTAGACTGTGGCTGAGGCGGAGGCCATGGTCCGGTTGCTGTCGTCACCCCCAGAACCCTGGAGACCTCACGGGGAGGCCTGGCCCACACACACCTTGACCTCAGACTTTCAGCTTCGAAGAACAATTGGTTGTTTGAAGCCGACTGGGCTGTGGTCCCTTGTCATAGCGTTCCTGGCCAACACCTACTTTTAGGGTTTATAACCTAGAGAAACAATGGACAGCATACATGGGGGATAAATAGCTGAGAAATATGTTTTCACCGCCATGTGATAATAAAAGATACACTGGAGGAAAAAATTTTCAGTAGAATACAACCATAAAATGTCAATTGAAGAAAGCTTTCTTGAAGAAATCATTACCTTTTAATCTAAACTTTGAAAGCAGCAAGAAACCTGACTTAGAATTAAGAACATTCCAAATGGATGGTATGTCAGTTTGAATCTATTATGTACCCCAGAAAAGCCATGTTTTAATCCTGATCCAATCTTGTGAGGGCAAACATTTCTTTCAATACTGATTCAATATTGTAGGGTGGGAACTTCTGATTAACTTATCTCCACAGAGATGTGACACACCCAATTGTGGGTGTGACCTTTTGATTAGATTAAAATGTGACTCCACCCATTCCAGGTGGATCTCGACTAGTTTATTGGAATCCTTTAAAAGAGGAAACATTTTGAAGAAAGTTCAGTGCTGACAAGCAGAGCAGATGTAGACGTCTGGAGATTGAGACAGAAATAGTTCAAGTGCTAAGTAAGGACTCACAGAAACAGCCAGAACCTGAAGAGAAGAAATCTCTGGCCTGAGCAGATGCTAAGCTAAGAGGTGAAACCCGCTAAGTGAAGGCCCACAGAGCCTTAGAGAGGAAACCACTGGCATCATAAGCTGGAAGCAACAGAGCCGGAACAAGGACCAGCAGATATCAGCCACACGTCTTCCTAAATCACCCTTCCTTTAGCCAAGGTATCTTTCTCCTGATGCCTTAGTTAGGACATATTTATGGCCTTAGTATTATAAACATAAAAATTATTAAATTCCTTTTTTAAAGCCTTTCCATTTCTGGTATATTACATTCTGGCAGCTTAAACTAATGCAGCTTAAACTAATATGCATTTATATATGCATATATATATGCATATATAAACATATATATGCATATATATTTGGGTTTTTTGCCAAGGTTTGCCTGTGAGAGTGAGCTAATTGAATCAGACAAGGTTTGCAAATTGAAGCAGTTTGTGGTATAAGAAAACAAAGGACATGGTTTATAGATGTAAAGAGTCACACATTTAAATTCAGGCTATACACTTATATTTACTGATGCCCAACAGGGAAGATCTATACATTTTTTAGTATGAAGAGTGGTTTGGCCAAATGCAGCCTGAGTACGATAAACTGAATATTGGGAGCTAGGGACACCAAAACTTCCAGGTTGTGTAAGAATTACCCATCATTCTCCAAGCAACACTCTAAAATTAGATATGCTTGATTCATTTGAAATTCTCAGAAATATGCTTTAAATATGAAAGCCTTTAATTCAAGACCCTAAGTTTTAAAGGTACTACTTTTATTCCTCTTTTATATTCTTATTTCTTCCTTCATTTCTCAATCACAGGTTGTTATGTTTATGCCTTTAATTTCCCAAAAGAGAGAAAATATGACTGACACTCAGAAAAAATTAAAAACATTCTATTATACACAGCACATGTTCTTTCCATGAATTACCTGACTACCAAACAGGAAACTATAAATAACAAAGCCGTCATATAACATGAAGTGTTATTCTCATTTCAGTTATCCCTATGCTTTATGTTTCTTTACATGTGTCATTCCTCACTAATTATGAAATTGTGTTATTTCCTTATTTGAGCTTGTTATTATGCCATTATATAAACTGTGGTGGATCTGTACACCCAGTATACGCACAGTACAGCATGGGACCCCTCCCCAGCCTTTTTGCTCCTATCCATTTCTTTCCTTCTACTCTCTACTCAAACATTCAATAACTCCCCATCAATGGGCCGTGTGGGCTTATGTGATTCAGACCCCTGAAGCCTCTAACTCAACTCCTACTGCACCCTTACTCCATGCCCCACTGTGCACCCTCAATCCATGCCCCACTGCTCCAACCCCATTACCCTGATCTCCCTGACCTCACCCTGGTCCCAGGTACCAGGAAAGGAGGGAACCTGCCCTACTGCAACTTGAAAACTCCCCGAGCCCTCACATGGAAAGCATTGAGAAGCTGAGAGACGTTACCTTGGTAATGAGGAAGAACATGTGGTGGGTGAAGATGACTCCTCCAGGAACGTCACAGCTTTGGGAACCAAGCTGAGTTGGTCAAAGGATGCAAACCCCAGAAAGAAATCAAGTTGGCCTTGGCTGCTGAGCAAGGGGCCCCTAAGACCAAAACAGGTGGTGTCAGCCACAGGGACATTGCTATTCTTCATAGAATATTGTCTGGAACAGAAATATTGGAAGTTTGTTTGGTTGAGCCACAAGCCAGCACCACCTGTAAGAAACCAAAAATACTTATGAAGCCTTGTTTAAAAGCATAGAGCCATTCATGCCATCTATTCCCCTACTTCCTCTTTGCCCTCTCTTCAAATACAAGATGTTTCTAAGAGAAAGATGATTAGAGGGGACCAGGGTCTTCATGCCCCTAAGATGGGAGAAACATTGATGAGATTAAGCTCCTGTCCTTGATGCTGGAGAGGTTTTGGTAGGGAGAGACTTGAACTTTTATTTCTCTAGTGGAATTTGGATGGGGGTCACAGTAGAGAAGAAAAGCTAACTTGGACTTGTGGGTGGAGCCCCAATTTAGTTTCCCAGGCTGAATTAACTTAAACAATGAGAATTTATCAGTTTAGGGTTTTGGGGCTAAAAGAAAGTCCACATCAAGGCATCACTGAGGTGATGCTTTCTCCCCCAAGCCTGTGGGTTCGGGACTGCTGCTGGCATGCTTGGTCCTTAGCTGGTTACATGGCAACACACATGCCAGTTCCACCCATGCCCAGTCCCCACTGCTGCAGCTGTGCCTTCTTCTCTCAGGTCTGAGCTCCTTCCATGATGGAAGACGTGACAGGACTAAGACCCATCCTGACTGAGGTGGGCCACACGTACCTTAACTGAAAAAACTCACGTCCTACATACACTGGATTTATGCCCATAGAAACAGATTAGATTTAATGTAACTTAATCCACAGACAGCTTCAAACCACCACAGGCTCTTTTGGGCCAATTCAATATTCTGTTGTTACAGCAACATCTGAGTGTTTAGTGTGAACTGGTGTATGTATACACATTCACGTCCTATGAGTACTAGAGGGAATTCTCCAGCACTCAGCCCACCTGGTGCCCTCAGCGCACCTGGTGCCCTCAGACCACCTGGTGCCTCATTAGCCCACCTGGTGCCCTCAGCGCACCTGCTGCCCTCACCTCCCCTGGTGTTCTGAGCCCACCTGGTGTCCCCAGTCTACCTGTTGCTCTCATCTTCCCTGGTGTCCTGAACCCACCTGCTGTCCCTACTCTGCCTGGGGCCCTCGGGCCACCTGGTGGCCTCAGTCCATCTGGTGTCCCCAGCCCACCTGACATCTTAATCAGCCCACCTGCTGCCCTCAGCCCACCTGGTACCCTCATCAGCCCACCTGGTACCCTCATCAGCGCACCTGGTACCCTCAGTCTACCTGGTGCCCGCACCTCCCCTGGTGTCCCTAGCCCACCTGGTGGCCTCAGCCCACCTGGCAGCCTCAGCCCACCTGCTGCCCTCATTAGCCCACCTGGTGCCCTTAGCCCACCTGCTATCCTCAGCTCAACTGGTGCCTCCACCCTACCCAGTGTCCTCAGCCTGCGTGGTGGCCTCATCCTGCCTGGTTTCCTCAGCCCGCCTGGTGCCCTCATCAAGTCTTCTGATGCCTTCAGCCCAGCTTATGCTCTCAGCCCACCTGGTGCCCTCAGCAGATACCATCACAGGACCTGGGACAGCCTGGTCAGGAGGACAGTGATTGAATTCAGGTTACTACAGGCAGCAGGCAGCTTGACAGTGAAGGACTACAGGCTAGCACTAATCAGAAGGAAGCTGGTCAGCTACATCAATTTCAGACAAAGCAGACTTCAGAATAAGGGAACTTGGCAGGGTCAAAGAGGGCCATATGACAATGATAAAGGGGTCAGCTCCCAACCAAGTAAAAGAATACTTAATGTGATATCCCTAACAACACAACATCCAAACATGTGAGGCTAACCTGACAGAAAGGAGAAACAGACAAATCTGCTGGTACAGTCGGTGATGTCAAGGCCCCTCTTTCAGTAACGGATGCATCAAGCAGCCAGAAAATCAGTAAGGGCACAGTCGATGTGAGCACCACTATTCATCAACTTGATCTGATTGACATTTAGAGAATATTCCATCTAACAGCCCAATACACATCCTTCTCAGACTCACACGGGACATTCCCTGAGAGAGCACATTCTGTGCTATAAAGCGCTCCTTAAAAAATTAAAAGAATGGAAAATATATACAAAATTTGTTATCAGGTTACAGTGAAAGCAAACTAGGTATCAGTAACAGAAAGATAACTGGTAATCCCCAAATATTTGGAGATAAAGCAACATACTTTTAAATACTCCATCAGAGAAGAAGTCTCAAGAAAAATTAAAGCATATTTTTTGTGCTGACCAATGAGACTAAGAAACAACTTATCATACTTCGTGTGAGGTAGAGAAAGTAGTGCTTATAGTGTTTTAGTTTCCTACCTGTTAAAACAAATACCATTCAATGGGCTGGCTTAACAACAGAAATGGGATAGCTCACAGTTTCAGAGGCCAGAAGACTGGCTTTCTCCTTGGGTTGGTATCTTCTGGCTGACTGGTACTTTACGTCATGTGGTTATGTACATAGCGGCATCTACTCCTTTCTCTTCTGGGTTCTGTTGACTTCCAGCTTCTGTTTCTCTTGAGGTTTCTCTTATGGTACCCAATTTCCTTCGTTTATGAGGACTTCAGCAGTACTGGTTTAAGGCCCCCCTGCTTCAGCGGGGGACCCTCCACCTAAACCTTCTGCAAAGGCCCTCTTTACAAATGGGTTGCCACCCACAAGACCAGGTTTTGGAATTTGAACATGCCTTTTGTGGGGGACATGACTCAATCCCCAACTGAGGGAAAGGTATAGAATTTAATGTATATATTAAAAAGAAGAAAGATTTGAAGTCATAATCTAAGCTTCTACCTTAGAAAACTAGAAAAAAACAAGCAATTTATGTCTAAAGCAGATAGAATAAAATAACAAAATATCACAGCAGAAATCATTGAAATTGATAACAGTAAAATAGAGAAAGTCAATGAAAACAAAAGCTATCTGTTTAGTAACAAATAAAGTTGAAAAGCAGATGTATCTTTTCAAGTTTTTGAAAATTTTGATTCTTGCTAATTTCCTGAACAGTGAGATGCAGTGACTAGAATTTTTTGTTCTTATTTAACAATTTTAAATATTAACATACTCATTCCAAATTAAATAGATATGGTTTAAGGGTTGATAAACTACAGCCTGCTGCCTGTTTCTGTAAATAAGGCTTTATTGGAACACAGGTTTTATTGGAATAATATTGTTTGCAGCTACTTTTGAACAACAGTGTGGAGATAACTGGTTGCCACAGAGACCATAAGGCACATAAGCCTAAAAATATTTTTTTGTCTTACTCTTTATGGAAAAAGTTTGCTGTACTATACAAAGATACATGAGCCATTGATTATGCAGACATATTAACTAATCATAGCAATCATGCAAAATAGAAAGTAAAACTAGCCCGGAGAGTCCACATAAGGTGCAGTTTGTGCAATGCAGAAAAGCAACCCACTAAGGGTGGCTGGGAACTGCAATGCAGTGTAACTACTCTTCACAGAGAGGTGAGCCTTACTGCAGGGCTGCCTTGGCCCAGAGGAAGAGAACATTTCTTTTGGTAATTGAAATGTACAGAGAAAGCAATCATGAGTAATTATAATTTTCAGAAATGTGTGCCATTTTTGCATTTGCCAAAAATGCATCATTTGCTGGTGGCATTTTGTGCTTAATGTTTATATATTAAGGAACAATGAGCATGTAAACTATAATTTATAAATTCTATATTAATAACAGTGCTGGTTTGAATCTTTTGTGGACACCAGAAAAGCCATGTCTTTTAATCCTCATTCAATGTTGCTGAGTGGGAGCTTTTTGATTATCCATGGAGCTGTGACCCACCCAATTGTGGGTGGTAACTTTTTTGATTGGATGGTTTCCATGGAGATGTGTCTCCACCCATTCAAGGTGGGATTGCTTACTGGAGCCCTTTAAGAGGGAACCATTTTGGAAAGAGCTTTAGAACCTTGAGAGTTCACTCAGCCAGAGACCTTTGGAGATGAAGAAGGAAAACAACCTGAGGGGAGCTTCATGAAACAAGAAGCTTGTAGAGAAAGCTGGCAGATGCTGCCATGTTTGCCATATGCCTTTCCAGTTGAGAGAGAAACCCTGAGTGTCATTGGCCTTTTTGAACCAAGGTATCATTCCCTGGATGACTTAGTTGGAACATTTCTATAGCCTTGCTTTCTTTTGGAAATTTTCACGGCCTCAGAACTGTAAACTTGCAACTTAATAAAGTTGCAAAAATAAAAGCCATTCCATTTCTGGTATATTGCATTCCAGCAGCTGGCAAACTAAAACAATAACCCATGTTAAAAAATCTGTCACCATAACCACATAACAGATAAAGACTTGATATCTTGTGCACATAGAGAAATTATACAGCTCAAAGGCTAAATAACAAACAACCCAATTATAAAATGAGCAGAGTATATGAATAGATACTTTTTTGAAGAGCAAGTGCAGATGGCTAAAAAAGCACATGAAGATATGCTCTTCACTAACCATAAGGGAGATCCAAATCAAGACAAAAATGAGATACCACCCCAGACCTATAAGAATGGCTGCTATTAAACAAACAGAAAACTACAAATGTTGGAAAGGATGTGGAGAAATTGGGACATAAATGCACTACTGATAGGAATGTATAATGATACAGCCTGTGTGGAAGACAGTAGGGCAATTCCTCAGAAAACTAAATACTAAGTTTACCAATGACCCAGTAATACCAGTTCTCAACATATACCCAGAAGAGCTGAGGGCAGTGACACGAACAGATATTTGCGCACCAATGTTCATAGTAGCATTATTCACAATAGCCAAAAGATGGAAACAACCCAAATGCCCATCAACAGATGAGTGGGTAAACAAAATGTGGTGTATACACAGGATGGACTATTACACAACACTAAGATGAAATGATGTCCCAAAACATAACAATGGGGATGAACCTTGAGTATATAAGGTGGAGTGAAATAAGTCAGACACAAAAGGACAGATACTGCATCATTTCACTATTATGACTCTGGTAAAGGTAATCTCAGTGGTTACACTGTAGAATAGAGCAGACCTAGAGGTACATGAATGGTAGAGATGGAGGAGAAGCTAACCAAAGAGGTTGAATCTAAATTCAATGTAAGGGATAGAAGTGACGGTAACTTATTAGTGAGTTTGTAAGTAACATTGACATATTGAAGATGAGTATAATTGAAAGGGGATGTATAGTGTCACTCCCACTGATTAAACTTACAATTAAAAATAAGTTCTTGCATGAACTCTATCAATAGTTCAATGGTGGACAAACAGTCAATAGTAGAGAGTTATACATGGAAAACTAAGATTGCATGCTATGGTCAATAGTTGACAGGAAGACATCAACAGCACCACAGCGCTCGCAGGGGCAACTAACTGGAAGGGGAGAAGGGACACGTGATAAGGAGTAGTTTTGATTCCATAGTTGGTGACGTGTTTACCGGTTCTTTGTCATTATGGACCAATAACAATTGTCTAAAATTGAGGGTACTGCTGATTGTATGACCAAAGATACTGTAAGACACGGTTTGTTTATTTTGGACATTATCCATGGTGCCCAGTAGATAGAGGGAGCTGAAGGACACAATGACTGAGAAGCACAATGACGAACTGTGATACATTTATAAGGTGGAATATGGTGTGGCTACCTAAAAGAAGAGATGTTGAGGGGCACGCAACAAAGAGAATAGACCTTGGGGTTGATGTGTTATGCAAAATAAGCCAGAAACAAAAGAACAAGTATGCTAAGGTCTCTCTCAGAAAATACTTATAAGTAAATGGGAGCCCAGATTGTGGGCCCTTATAGCAGCTACATTTGGTCTGAGGTTGTGGATGTATTTCTAGATTCTGAGACACTGAGCTGTATGTGTACCAGCTGGTATTTCCCTGAAACTATGAGTAGCTCTGTGACATCTAGGACACAGAAATGGAGTGCTGCAGCCCTGAACACTAGTATAGCTACATACAATAACAGTTAAAGTAACCAAAAAAGAGATCAGGCCTCAGTGAGAGTTTAAAACAAAGCCAACCTGGCTGGATCCAAGATAAATTAGAATGTGGGGTAAAAGATGACAGTGTATGTATTCTAGACCTTCAGCTGCTGTATGAGATCAAAGGGAGAGAGATTTATTATGTCTAGAACCTAAATTTTCTACACATAATCTAAATCAACCTGTCTGGATAGCTCATTTAAACAACCCAAATTCTGGGAGCAAGGCCTTGTAATTTTGTATAGCTTAATATAATACTAGGATATATCTCAAACTATGGTGGGCTGATAATTAAAAAGTATTGGTTAGAATACCTTGAGGATCCGATAAGAAAAAACAAAACAAACCATACACATATATAAGGAACTATTAAACTCTCCCATCTGGGAAACTCTGGGTAACCTCCCAACCACTGGGAACTCCCAAGAAAGTAGGCCAAGCTCAGAATTTTGAGGTTTGCCCTTAAGAAACTTATTTCTGTAGGGGAGAAGCTAAGACTACCCATAATGAGGCCTAAGAATTGCTTCCAAGGAGGCCTCTTTGTTGCTCAGCTGTGGCCTCTCTCTCTCTCTCCCCGTCTGTTTAAGCCCAACTCTCCAGGGAAATCAGTACTCCTCCCCAATATGGGATATGACATTCAGGAGTGAAAATCACTCTGACAACGTGGGGTGTGAACCCCAGGGATGAGTCTCGACCAGGCACCATGGGATCAACAATGGTTTCCTGATCAAAAGGTGAAAAGAAGTATAATAAAATAAGGCACCAGTGGCCAAGAGAGATCAAATGAAGTCAAGAGTCTATTCTGGAGGCTGCTCTTATGCAAGCTTCAGTTAGATAGTGCTAATTGCCATGGTTTGCTAAACCCCAAACAACATCACTCCTGTTGACTCTTAAGAATACCTAGGGTTGGGAAAGAGACTCTCTAAAGTTTCATGCACTAGGTTTGTCTTCCTGGAACATATAATTGCTGGAGGTTTCCTAGGTCAGATAAATCCTGAAACTCAAAGGGACCAGCTTCTCCAGGATTATCAATTAATTACATCCCAAGATCCTTTAGTGGGACTTCTCAACATAAAAAAGTCAGGACAAGCATTGCCCAAGGATCCCTATATATATTGGGAGAGGGATTAAAGGAGGAGGAGGTATAACAGAGAAAAAGGGATTTAACAAATGAATTTGGCTGCAGAATCACTATAGTAATATTCCTTCTAGCCTCTAGTGCTTAGGAGCAGCTAGAAGGAAAAATCTGAGATGATGAAATGGCAACCCATGGCAAACTCTGAGATCTGTGTTGCAGCGTGATTTGAAAATTATTGCTTTTTTTCTTTGTATTGTATATATATTATATTTTACAATAAAAGCATTTAAAAACAAAACAAAATTTGTCACCATAGTACTTAAATTAAGCCTGAGTCTCATCAGATGTCAATTCATGGAAAAAAACAATTGGAAGGTTTTCTCCCCCAATAATTTCAGGAGCCTGTGAGATGTTTACTTTTGTCCATGAGATGATCCTGGTGTCAGGGCCTGTCCAAGGGAGAAGCCAGAGATGGAGAAGCCCATCTCACTAGCTTTTCCACTCTTTGACCTCACAAATCACCTTTGCATAATTTCTGCTCTCCTACTCCTCCAAGAACTTTACTACTTGACAGCTTTATTGTCTATGTAATTCATATCTTAAAATTCATACATTTAAAGTACAAAACTCAGTCATTTTTAATATATCATAGACTTGTGCCACCATCGCCATATCTGATTTTACATTTTCATCACCCCTTCCCCCTAAAAAGCACTCCCCTACCCAACTAGCAGTCATGCCCCACTTCTTTCCTAACCCAGATTCCCTTCACTAACTAATCTACTTTCTACCTGGATGGGTTTGTCAATTGTGGATATTTCATATAAATGCAATTGTACAGCATATATCAATATAATACTGTCTTCTTTCTCTTAGCATGTTTTCAAGGTTCATGCATGTTATAGCATATTGTGGGACTTGATTCTTTTTTATTGCTAAATAATATTCTAATGTACAGATATATTGCATTTTATTTATCCATTCATAAGCTGATGAATGTTTGGACAGTTTTCACTTTACGGCTATTATAAATAATTCACTCTTTGAAGGCTGTGAACACTCATGTGCAAATTTTTGCATGGACATGTGTTTTCATTTCTTTTGGTTATATATCTAGATGTGGAATTGCTGGATCATATGGTGCATTCTATTTAACCTTTTGAAGAACTTTCAAACTGTTTTCTAAAGTGGCTGAACTATTGCACATTCTCACTGACAATGCATGGAGGTTCCAGTTTCCCCACTTTTTCACAACTACTCGGTATTGCCTATGATTTTATTAACAGCCATCTTTGTGTGTGTAAAGTGGCATCTCATGGTTTTTATTTGCATCTCTCTAATTACTAATGATGTTGGGCATATTTCCATGTGCTTATAGGTTATTTGTATATCTTCTTTGGAAAGATGTTGTATTAGTCAGGATTCTCTAGAGAAACAGAACCAACAGGAGATATTTGTAAATATGATATTTATAAAGATGGCTCATGTAACTGTGGGAATTGAAGAATCCAAAATCTGTAGGGCAGGCTGTGAAGCTGGCAGCTCTGATGAATGGTCTGGATGAATTCCACAGGAGAGGCTCACTGGCTTAGGAAAAAGTGAAAAAGTCTCTCTTTTTCCAAAAGTCAGCTGATTGGATCATCCTGTTGGTGAGAGACATGTCTTAGTTGATTGCAGATGTAATCAACCACATTCACCATCAACTAACTGATGATTTAATACACCAGCCTTCCAGTTTAACCACCAGCCACAAAATACCCTTGCAGCAACAGTCAGGCCAGTGCTTACCTGACCAGACAACTGGGCACCATCACTTGGCCAAATTGACCATAGAACCCAACCATCACAAATGCCTACTCAATGCTTTTCCTGTTTTTAAATTGGATTATTAGTCTTATTAATATTGGGTTGTGATCATTCTTTATATGTTCTGGATTCAAGTCTCTTGTCAGATCTATGATTTTATAAATATTTTCTCCCACTCTATAGTTGTCCTTTTATGCCCTTAGTAATCTCATTTGCAGCACAAATACTTTTAAATTCGATTAATTTTAAATTGTATCAGATTAAATTAATTCTGGTTCATTTGTTTGTAATTTTATTTATTTTTGCCACTTTTTAAATATTGTATCTACAAAACCATCACCTAATCAAGGGTGATGAAGATCAACAACTGTGCTTTTTAATAATTAAATCTGTGACTCATTTTTAGCTGATTTTTGTGTATTATGTGAGGTAGAGGTCCAGCTTCATTATTTTGCATATGGGTACCCAGTTGTTCCAGCAATCTTTATTGAGGAGATTATCATTTTCCCCTTGAATTGTCTTGGTACCACTGTAAACAATTAGTTGACAGTATATATAAAAGTTTATTTCTGGATTCTCAATACCCTTTCTTTAATCCACATTCTACTCAATGCCAGAACCACACATTCTTGATTACTGCAACTGTGTAGTAACTTTTGAAAGGAAGTGGTGTAAATCCTTCAACCTGGTTCCTATTTTTAGTATTGTTTTGGCTATTTGGGTTCCTTGCATTTACGTAGGTATTTTAAGATAGGCTTGTCCATTTCTGCAAAAACTTCCAGCCTGAATTTCAATACTGATTTTGTTGAATCTGCAGATCAATTGTCCACATGGACTCTAACAGCATGAGCACCAAGTTTTGTAATTTCTAGTATTTTAAAACAAAGAAACAGCCCCCAATTCCACCAAAATATAATCTCCATTCAAATACAGCCCATCAACTTTGTTTTTATACAAAGGGAAATTAAATTATCCCTGCATCATTCTAAAGAGAGTAACAACAGATTTTCCCGTGATGCAATTCTGCAAAGAACTTCAAAACATAATGAGTATAAAATCATGTACTTCATGAGTAAGGCCAAATGACCCTCATTTAGGTCAACAGTGGCTTTACAGTTTTCCTGTTTCCAGAAGAAAAAATGGTTGTCTGTGTGCTTTCCATTTATTTAAGCAAGGAGCATATTTCATTAATTTTCTCAGAATAGAAACTATTCCCAAAATAATATTGGATATTCTACTTCTAGTAAGATATTCAGGATACAGTTGGCAGTCTTCCAAATATACTTCCAAGACTCAAAATTTTGGTTTTATTTTCAAATATACAAATGCAATAAGTGCATGAAAGAGTTACAATGTGTTTTGTACCATATGAAGATCAATAAATTATGGATGTAGTAGCATTCAAAGCAAGGCAGAATAGTCTTGAACTTGGAAAATTAACATAGTAGATATAAAAAAAGTCCTCAGTAACTTTCCCATGAAACATCTAATATAAATCAACATGGTTTTCTGGTGGACCTGCCAGATTGCATTAGGAAAACAATGTACCCCACAGATACCTAAACAAATTAACACACTGTATGGAATTATTTGATAGAAACCAATTTCATTGCATTAATTTTATGTCAAAGATAATTTCAGTTTGGAATAGTTCATATGAAGCCATTTTGAGACAATAATTAAATCCCAAGCTTAATTATCTATTAAGGCCATATTTTGTTTGTGATAATAAAACAAATTACCAGACTTTAGACCTGTTAGGGGATTCTTCTGAGTTTTCTAGTGTTATTCAATGGTGGTTTTAATAAATTTCTTAAAGGCAAGTATTTGCAACATAGCAAACACTGGATAAATATGTGATGAATGATCAAAGTCAGATGCCAATCAATGAAAGAGTGCAGTCTTCAATCTTTACAGAATCCAGTTGATTAAAAAAACTTTTTATTTTGAAATCATTTCAAAATTATGTTACAGTTACAAAAATAATCCAACCCCGTACAACATACCCTTAGCCCCAACCCTCAGATAATCAAATATACCCATTTTAAAATTTGGCTAAATATGTTTTATTTTAGCACTTTGAGCATGTTTAAGGCCATTCTTTATAAGTCTTCATTGGGTATGTGTGTCCGATCCTCCTCACTGATGGTTTCTAATGCTGTAATCTTCTCCTTTGTCTAGGCCATCACTTCCTGTTTCTTTGTATGTTTAATAAGCTTTTGCTAAAACCTGAACATTTTGATGTTTTAACATGTTATTGTTGGACCACAGATTCTGAGGCACCTGTCCCTTAAGCTTGTATCTAGCTAGTGTTATGACAGAGGTTTCTTTGAATGCCAGAAGGTAACAAGAACAAAAGAAGAAGGAATAAAAGAAAACACTTTTCCAAGTTGTAGCAGATTCACCTGTGCGTGTGCTCTACTTCCGAGTTTACGCATACAATGAGTTAAGAGGACTGGTCAAGGCCACAGCTTAGGGGCTACTCTGGCCCTTTTTGCTCATGAGGAATGCCTTTGGTATGCCCAGATGGCCCTAGTACATGGCTCTGAATGTCCCCTCTTTGCTAGGAAACAGCTGCTCACTGTCTTGGGTACTTCACTGATGTGTAGTGCTCTGTAGGGGACCTCTATGAGTCAACATCTATGCATAGGGCAAGGTCTGGGAGGATGAGACCCTCAGGCCACCACCAGATGGACTGGGTCAGACATACGTGCTCCCAGGATGTACATACAGGTTACTCTGCTCCCTCCAGAACCAGGACAAGAGATCTTCACTGGGGCTGTTGACTAGCTCTGAGCTGAGCCAATGAGGGATGGGCGTGGGGCCAGCCTGAGAACCATGAAATCCTATCACTTTCAAATAGTCTTTTTCTTGATTCAGCAAAATGTTAACTGCTTTTTGGAGCTGTGAGAAGGATGATTCTGCCCATCGTTGCTGGTTGTTCAGGGTTTCTGTCAGGAGATGGAGCTCTGAAGCACCTTAGTCCACCATCTTGTTCAATGACCTCAATTGCCCAGTGTTGGCATTTATATACCATGATGTTCTTCTACTCATTTAAATCTCCTATAATATTTTACATTAAAGTAATTATTTTGAAATGAAAGAAAGAAGAATTTTCCATAGATTTTGAGAAGTATTGCTTAGAGATTTTGTATGTCATAAAGATGCAGTATCATAAAGATGTGGGTTTATCTCTTGATCTTACCACATACCAGTTGTTCAGTTTTAGACAAGTTAATCAACCTTTCTATGGTTTAGGCCCCTCATCTTTAAAATAAAAGTAGCATAAACACTTTTCACAAAATGTTCCCAAGAAATAAATGAGATAATGCATGCCAATCACTTATCTTTGTGAATGGCATATAATAAATACATAATCAAGTTTAGATATTAATTTCATCATATTATTCTTCTTGTCCCTCAAATTGCTTTCCCTTGGGGAATGTGTTATTATGATAAATACATTTTAGCACAGAGGATAAATTTAAATTTTACTGACTTTTGAACTCTGATTTGAAATATCATAGAAACTGAATAATATCTTGAGGAGTGCTGTGTTAAAATGCATTTTTCTTCCATCTTGCTTCATACCTTGGTAAAATTATTGCAAATTTAGTTTATTATTGCCTATGTACCCACCTGTTTTTTTATTTTTATTTTTTTATTGTAAAAAATAACATATATACAAAAATGCAATTAATTTCAAAGCACACCACAAAAAATTAGTTATAGAATAGATTTCAGAGTTTGGTATGGGTTGTAGTTCAAAAATTTTAGTTTTTCCTTCTAACTGCTCTAAGACATTGGAGCTGATATTGCAATAAAAGAAAAACAATTTAATGATTCAGCAGTTATACTTATTTGTTAAATTCTATCTTCTCTGTTATAACTTCTCCTTCTCCTTGATCTTTCACACAATCTTTAGGGGTATTTGAGCTATGCCCATTCTAAGTTTTTCATGTTGGAAAGGGCTGTCAATAATATGGGATAGGGGGATGGGACTAGCTGAGGTTTTGGAGAAGCTGGCCTCTCTGGGTTTCAGGACTTACCTTGCCTGAGCACCCATCTGGAGGTTGTAGGTTTCCAGAAAGTAATCATCAGGCGTGGAACCTTTGTAGAATCTCAGATAAAGCCCTATGTGAACTTTAGGGTTGGCAGGAATGGTTTCGGTTGGGGTTTGGCAAACTATGATAAATAGCAATATCTAACTGAGGTTTGCATAAAAGTAGCCTTCAGAATAGCCTCTTGACTCTATTTGAATTCTCTTAGCCACTGATACCGTATTTATTACAATTCTTTTCCTCTTTTTTGGTTAGGAAGGCATTGTCGATCCATGGTGCCAGGGCCTGGTTTTTTATTCCTTCACTCCCATCATGTTGAAATGAATTGTCATATTAAATTATGCTCTTATTATGATGTGAATGTTTGACTTGCATCAGCAAAACTAATGATTTTAACTCCATATTTATTTGTTAATAAAACTAAACACACACACATAAAAAAAAAAAACTAAATACAAACCCTAACATTACTATGGATAACTGCTTTGAGAGAAAAATATGCAGTGTTGGATCAGAATTGAAATGATAAAGTAAAATTGTTTTGATGGCTCAAACAAATGACAAAACAAAGCAAATGTGAACATTTTAATAATAGAAACTGTTATTAAGGCTATGTATTTTAGCTCTTTAATTATATCTCACAGAGTAGCAGATCTGTGAGCATGCTGACCTATGTACAAAGTCCTTTTGCTTTGTTTTTGCCACCAGTATTTACAGAATGATGCATTTTGATGATTCATTAAATTATAAGGCATACATTCATACTTCAGTTACCCATATGTCAAAGATATGATGTTATGAAAAATCAAAATGCCTTTCATTATAAGATACAAGATTTTGTATCTTGGCATGAGTCTTTCTATTTCTCTTATTTCTTCCTCCCAACAATTCTTTTAGGTGGTCTGGAACAGTCACCCTACCATCTTTTATAAGGAAGGAAACAAGATTCTGAATTAATAGAAATCACAAAACTACTTACGGGAAGATGTGAGACAAGAACTTATCTACCTGACCCTTTCCATTATATCACAATGCCTCTCTGATTAAGAAGAATTTTAGACCAAACATTTGTTACAAACATTTTTACAGGAATACATATAAAATTCATCATTGCCCATTCCTGCAATGGACTACATAGTTAACTTATTTTAATAATGTATACATCATTGTGATTAGCATATTGGAGCAATGATCAGACCAAAAAGGAAATCTGACATAAATTTACATACAGAGAATGAAAGTAATACTAATCTGTACCTACTTAACGGCATCAGCACTTTGCGGGTTGACCCATTCTCTCATTACAGTGGCTTGATTTCCAATTTTATGCTAATTGCCAAATCTCTGTTTCTAGTTTTAATAGCTTTCCAAAAATCCATGTTTACAGGCACTAATTAAATTTCTGTCTGGATACTGAAAGGCACCCTATCTCCATATTTCCAAAACTGAAATCATTTTTGTATCTCCTTCTAAGTAGATGATTTAGTTCTGTACAGTCTAAAGAAGTGAGTATTCTGTAGCCCATAACCACACTTGCCATTACTCACTATGTTTAATAGGTCCAAAATCTGGACTCATGTTCCCATGTTACCTTTTCTTTTCCATCTCTATCCTCGCCGTAGTCCAGGCTGTCATTATTTGATGCTTGAAGTTCCCCTAAATAGTTGTTTCTGCTCGTGAGGTACAACTTAAAGAAGAGAATAGCAAACCCAAGTGATTGAAGTCCTTGCCTGAGCGAGAGAGAAAAAACAACAGCAACTGTAATATTTGGTTGTTTGTGTTAACTATTAATTCTAGAACAGAGATCAGAAGTCAGGCAATGAAACCCAAGGGTTTGTCTGGTGGGTCTCCATATCACCATTGAATGTCAAACCACGGCTTTGCCTAGTCTCATGTAAATATAGGACACAGGATTGGAAAGAGCAGACATTTCCTGAGAAATGGAATGGATGATGACACTATTCAGATGATTTTAGGTACTCCAGACCCTGAATGCATTACTGACGCTTGCTTAAAACTGATATTCCTCCTATATAATAGAGGAGTTTCTAGGCTATCTCAGCCAACTCAGGACCTAACAATCTTGCCCTCTAGGCTTAGATAGAAGGTCCCTGCAGCAGGGATGAAGACAGATGGGGGTTCCCAGGGACCATTGCACTGGGACAAGGGGTTGCTGGGTATCAGCAGCTTGTGCTAAAATCTGAGCATTTGTACACCTATGTCCTATGGATATTGGACTTCAAAGCATTCAAGTCACTCCTCTCTCATGTCCTATACCTTCCAATAGAACTTTATTGTAATGACATTTGCATCTCGGTTAGTACCTAGGAAGCATCTGACTGCTTTCCTGGGCGACTTTAACCCCAAAGAAATACAGTACAATCTTCTAAGATCCTTCAAGTTCATTGTGCTAGTGCATGCATAAAGAAACCTACATTTGTTCCCTGTACTAGCTGGAGAATACAAAAGTGAGTCTGAGACAACCCAGCTATATACCACGTTGTATATACATCACATTATATATATTCCATGTATGTGTCATATTATATCACATATGATATATATCCCATATATCTTATATTATACTTTATATATTATTGTATTTTACATTTTAATATGCCCTGTACTCTTGCAGCAATCATGGCACTTTGACTCTTAAATCTCCAAGCTATCAGGAGGTTTCTATCCATAGCTTTCTCCTACAGATTTGGCATGGAATAGGCAGAAAAGAGAAGGACACACAGAGTTTTCTGAGGGGTCCTCCATGGTGTACGGCAGTGGGTGGCAAACCATTTCTTTAAAGTGACAGACAGTCAATATTTTCACTTTCACAGGATATCCAGTCTCTGTCATGACCACTCAGCCCTGCCACTGCTGTCAGAAAGCAGCATCAAACAATATACATAAAGGAACTATGCGTCTGTGTTCCAATAAAACGTTATTTTCAAAAACAGGCTGAAGGCTGGACTGGACCCCTGTAAGGCTCTGAGGAGAAGCAGGCTTGGCTCATTCTTCCAAATCTTTATACCTTTTGTCTGGATCTTAGATTTTGAAATTAAAAAGAAAAAAAAGGCAGTTTTGTTTTCTGTCCTTCCCTGTATTGTTATAATCCCTGACACCCCAATATACGCTGCTGGCTCAAGAGAGGAAGGAACAAAGACTGGGGAACACCCATGGGAGAACATAACAAAAGCTTCCCTGATGTACTATTTTTCCCTGCACACTTTTTCTTCTCACTAGTACTCTCTTACAAACATTTTATATGTGATAAACTCTGCTTGGCATGTTGGCCTGGCTGCATATTTTTGGCTATTCTCTAATGTCTTTAGGAAAACACTTCAAGTCAATCTCATCCCTTTGATTCAGTGCTGAGTAATGAAAGATTTCCATGTCCAAATAAGAACCAAAATACATAATTCAATCCTTTTCAGATTGCATCAAATACTTTGATATAGAATGATAACGATGACTCTGTTAATGTAATCTTCTTCACCTTTGTTGTGTAAAGTATTTTAGGATATTTCTAATTAATCCTAAAAATACCTCCATCATAAGTTTAATTTTTTTGCTCTCTTATTTTTAGAAGGTAAAAGGCTCAAGTCCTCATCATTTAGTCAGTCTAGTAAATAAATATCAAGGCCATATTTACCTAGATCATATATTATTATTTTTAGTAACAATTGCATATGATATATGTGCAATATGTTGGTTGTACTTTTTCAAATATCAGTAATTTCATTGCCTAAACAATGATATATTAAGAATTCACTTTCTATCTGGTAATTTTATCAGCTATTCAAAACCCAGTGATGACCCTGCTCTTTATGTCACCAATAAAGAGAACAAAGGTAGCAATAGCTTCCTCTGCTTCCCCAGAGCACTTTGAGCTCTTTGATATCAAAAAGATTTTTTTTTACATAGCTTTGATCTTTCTAATACCTAGAAGAGTTCCTAGAGCAGAGTAGATAATCAACAATAATATTGAAAGTGAAAGACATGTAAACAAATAAATGATATTATACATAAAGTCATTTTCAAAGAAGGTGAGCTATATGAATCTGAAATATTGGCAGTTTTACAGTTATTAACAAAGGCAAATTCTAGGCTTTTTTTTTTTAGCATGGGCAGACTCTGGGAATCTAACCCAGGTCTCCAGCATGGCAGGCAAGAATTGTGTCACTGAGCCACCATTGTATCACCCTAAATTCTGTTTTTAAAAAATTATTTTAGCTTTTGTTTTCACCTAAACCATATCAACAATCAAACCACTTTCACTTTATTTAGAGAGGAATGAGAACGTGACTTTTGTTATATAAACAGAATATTTTACTTTTATGTACTCATCTCTATTTTAACAACAAAATTTAACAATTTAATTTCATTAAGCTCTTCTGGAGCATTCAAACTGGGTTTCATAGAAACAATTTTTTGCTCTCATATTTTAGTACTACACATAATTAACATTTCAATAATAAGCATAAGTGGCATAAACAGGTGGGGGGGCAAATGCAATGGTCCTGAGGAAGGTCATAATTCCTCTTTTGAGAGCAGAGAGCTGTACCAAATTCTAGAAATCATCCTGTGAGTCACGAAAGGTCCACATATGGAAATGGCAGTCCTCAGTTTACTCAAAATGTCACTTAAAAGGGATTGGTTCAGTGAGGTCATTGCTGAGATAGGGCCTTGACAGCAGGTCTTATAACTAGAGGAAATGTTGCATAAAGTTTTGACTTAATGTATAATAACCAGTACCATCTATGTATATTTGAAGTTGGACATTTTCAAAATAACTATAAGCAGATGTTAGGTTTAAAATCTACTCATGCAAAATCATGGCAGTGAAAATGATTATACTTACAACTATGCCCCCGTTTTGAAAAGTAATTAAATTGCAATTCAAGATTCACTTATTAATTTCCTTTTTATACCTTTGTGTAAATGCAAGATAAAATTACACATTGGGACTATGGGAAATTTTACATAAGAATGGGATACATGGACACATGGTGAATATGGCATTATATAATACTAGGCCCTGGAGTTTGGAACAAACTCCAAACTCCAAATCCGTTTACTCTAACACCAGTCTTGGAATTGAAAGGATTCAACATTTTCAATTTCAAATACACTCAGATGGAAATTAGTTTCCACTCTAATCAGACCAAGAATATGGTTTGCCTACCTGAATGAATTGCTCTGAACTTCCCAAAAATAAACTAAATGTTGAAACACTGAATTTATTATATTACTGCTTTACTATCTCTGGTCTATATATCCTTATGAATCGTAATAATTATTCCTACATTACCTTTCTTGCCATGAAAAGATGAAAAATAGGAACAAGGCTATATGGTAGGAAGCCACCAGACTTTTGTACATATTATTATTTTTAAAATATTTTATCAAATACTTTTTCTTTTCCTCTTGATAGTCTCCCTAAAGAAAAGTAGATATTAATATCTTGGATCTCTTCTTAATTTCTAGATTTTAACTTAATTTTATTTGCTTAACAGATTCATTTCATAAAGCTAGTATCAATTGAAATAAATTGTATGTAATCAAATTTGACTAAAATCTGTACTGAGATTGCCCTATAAGCAGCCAAACCAATATACATTATAGGAGCTTCATAAAATGGTTATTCTGTTGCATAATGTTTTAAACTTTTTCTGTTATCACTTCATTGTCAATCTGCCTTAAAGGGAAAGTTGTGGTGAATGCTTATGTTGTAGATTGGAGAGTTATGCACTCCAGAAAACATGTTCTTACTCTTGATCCATCCTTGTGGGTATGAACCCATTTCAAGGAGGACTTTTTGATGTAGTACTTCAGTCAGAGTGTGACCCACCTCATTCAGGATGGGTCTTAATCCTTATAGAGAAGGCCACAGAGAGCAGGGGCAGCTAGCAGCCAGAAGAGAAAGGAGAGGACATCACTGCAAGAAAGAAAAGCCAAGGAAACACATAGACTGCTGGCCAGCCAGAAGGTACTGACCAGAGAAGCAAGCCACTGGCCTTTGAAATCATGAGCCATTAATTCAGTTGTTTCAGCAACCCATTGTACAGTGTTTGTTTCATCAGCTAGGAAACTAAAACAGTTTATTTCTAGCTCATTGACTGCTTTTTGTCCAACTGATCTAAGTGCTTCTGTTTTTCTTAACTGGCTTACTCTGTTTCTCTGTTTTGATCATTTGCTAGAGCAATTTTAAAAAAAACAACAAAATATATTGGCTTGGTTTCCATAATTCAGGAAATGCTATTTTCTATTTCCTCTTTGACAAGTAATAACCCTTTTTTTTTCTTTAGTCAAGATTTGCCTTGTACCTCTCTGTCATGGTTAGGGACACGTGTCAACTTGGCCAAGTTGTGGTGCCTGTTTATCTGATTGGGCAAGCGCTGGCCTGTCTGTTGCAATGAGGACATTTCATAGGATTAGGTCATGATCACGTCAGCTGCATCCACAGCTGATTCCATTTGTAATCAGCCAAAGGGGAGTGTCTTCTGCAATTAGTGATGCTAAATCTAAT
>PVIY010011516.1:0-65075 GCA_004026745.1 Myrmecophaga tridactyla
TTCTAAGGCCAAGAAAATGTCCCAATTAAAACAAGTCTAAAGAAATGTCCAATCAAAGGCATCCAGGGAAAGATACCTTGGTTCAAGAAGGCCGATGAAGTTCAGGGTTTCTCTCTCAAGTGAGAAGGCGCTTGGCGAACACAGTCAGGGCTTCTCTCTCGGCTGGAAGGGCACATGGCGAATTTGGCATCATCTGCTAGCTTTCTCTCCTGGCTTCATGAAGCTCCCCGGGAGGCGTTTTCCTTCTTCATCTCCAAAGGTCGCTGGCTGGTGGACTCTCTGCTTCGTAGTGTCACTCTCTCTGAATCTCTTTCTCCAAAGTATTTCCTCTTTTATAGGACTTCAGAAACTAATCAAGACCCACTCAAAGGGGTGGAGACATGTCATCCCCTAATCCAGTTTAACAACCATTCTTAACTAAATCACATCATCCAGGGAGATGATCTCATTACAGTTTCAAACACACAGCATTGAATACAGATTATTCTACCTTTAAGGAATGGGTTTTATATCAAAACATGGCTTTTCTTAGGGGGCATACTTCTGTTCAAACCAGCACACCTCCCTTTCATTGACTACTAGTATTTCCATCTACCCAATTTATTTTAACCTTTGTTCCTCCTATTATTTATTTTTTATCCATATTTTTTACTCATCTGTCCATACCCTAGTTAAAAGGAGCAATTAGACACAAGGTTTTCACAATCAACACAGTCGCATTGCAAAAACTATATCATACAATCATCTTCAAGAAACAAGGTTTTGGGAGTACAGCTCTACAGTTAAGATACTTCCCTCCAGTCCCTCTAATACACCATAAACTAAAAAGGGGATATCTATATAATGCATAAGAATATCCTCCAGGATAACCTCTTGACTCTGAAATCTCTCAGCTACTGACACTTTATTTTGTCTCATTTCTCTCTTCCCCCTTTTGGTCAAGAAGATTTTTTCAATCCCTTGATGTGGGAACCCTTCTCATCCCAGGATTTCTGTCCCACATTGTCAGGGAAGTTTACACCCTGGGAGTTACGTCCCAAGTAGGGGGACAGGGCAGTGAGTTCACTTGCTGTGTCAGCTTCTTCTTCTTTTTTTTTTTTTTTGTTCTCCAGTTCATTTATTTCTGCTTTAATCTTTGTTATTTTTCTTTTTTCTATTTACTTTGGGGTTAATTTGGTGTTCTCTCTCTAGTTCCTCAGGTGAACAGTTACATCCTCTGTTTTTGCTTATTCTTGTTTTTTAATGTAGACATTTAGGGTGATAAATTTACCCTCTCAGCACTGCATTTGCTGCATCCTACAAGTTCTGATATGTTGTATTTTCATTTATCTCCAGATATTTGCCAGTTTCTCTAGCAATTTCTTCTTTGACCCACTGATTGTTTTAAGAGTTTATTGTTTAATCTTCATATATTTATAAAAATTCTGGTTATTTGATGATTGTTAGATTTCCAACTTAATTCCGTTGTGGTCAAAGAAAGTGTTTTGAATAATTTTAATCTTTTTAAATTTATAAAGACCTGATTTGTGTCCCAGCTTATTATCTATCCCATAAAATGTTCCATGAGCAATGGAGAAGAATACATATTCTGCTATTTTAGGTGTAATGGTCTGTATATGTCTAATTGATTTATCACATAAAGTTCTATGTTTCCTTACTGATCCTGTGTCTGGTTGTTCTAGCAGTAGAGGAGACTGGTGTATTGAAATCTGTCACTATTATTATTGAAATGTCAGTTGCTTTCTTGAATTTAGCCTGTATTTGCCTAATGTACTTTGAAGCTCCTTGATTGGGAGCATAAACATATATGATTGTTATTTTCTTGGTGAATTGTCTTTTTTATTAATGTATTGTGTCCTTCCTTGTCTCTTATGGCATCTTTCCATTTAAAGTCACTTTTATCTGATATTAGTATAGCTCTCCATGCTTTCTTTTGGTTAGAGCTTGCATAAAATGACTTCTATCCTTTCACTTTCAATCTATTTGTATTCTTATGTGTAAAATTAGTCTCTTGTAAGCAGCACATAGATGGATCATGTTTCTTAGTCCATTTTGCCAATCCGTATCTGCATCTTTTAATTCAGCCCGTTAACATTCAGTTATTACTGTGTAAGAGCAGTCCTTGAATCCACCATCTTATCTTTCAGTGTTTATCAGCTGCCTATATTCTTTTCCCTCTCTTTCTAATAACCGTTTGTTACCCTTGTTATTACTCTTCAATCTTGTGCTCTCCTCCAGATCTCCCTTTCCTTTTTTTTTTCAGGCGACAAAGCTCCCTTCAGTGTTTCTTGTAGGGCAGGTCTGCTTGGCAAATTCTCTTAGCCTTTGTTTGTCAGTGAAGATTTTAATCTCTCCCTCAATTTTGAAGGACAGCTTAGCAGGATAAAGAATTCTTGACTGGAAATCATTCTGGTTCCGAATTTTAATATATCATGCCACTGCCTTCTGTATCCATGGTGGCTGTTGAGTTGTCTGAGCTCGATCTTATGTGGTTTCCCTTAAAAGTAGTGAATCGCTTTTCCCTTGTTGCTTTCATGACTTTTTGTTTCTTGTCAGTATCTGACATTCTGATGAGTATGTGTCTTGAAGTAGGCCTGTTTGGATTTATTCTCTTTGGGGTTCATTAGATTTCTTTGATTTGCATATTTATGTCTTTTATAAGGGTTGGGAAGTTTTCTCCCATTATTTCTTCAACTAACGTTCCTATTTACTCTTCTCCTTCTGGGACGCTGATAATTCTTATATTAGTGTGCTTTGTGTTGTCCATCATTTCCTTGAGAGCCAATTCAGATTTTTCCATCTTTTTGGCATTTGTTCTTTTGTGCGTTTGAATTCAGTTGTCCTGTCCTCTACTTTGTGTACTCTGTCTTCTGCCTCTTCATCTGCTGTTGTTTGTCTTTACTATATTTTTAATTTGGTCTACAGTATCTTTCATTTCTATGAGATTTGCCATTTTTCTGTTTATTCTTTCAGATTCTTCCTTTTGATCCTCCAGTGTCATTTGAATATCTTTTATGTTGCTGTGAATATCCTTGATCTATTACAGATTCTCTGTCCCCTCCAGTGATTTAATTAGCTCATTTGACTGGACTGTGTCTGCATGAGTCTTAACATGCCTTATAATTTTTTGTTGCATAAGGGCATCTAAATGTCTTAATAAGCTTATTTTGTAAGTTAATTTTCTTTGTGCATCTGTGGGTTTGTACTTAGATTTACATGGAAAGTCCCGTTTTGGACTTGGTTTGTCATTCCTAACCCCTCGTCCCCCAAACCAAGTCTCAGATCTCATGTGGGGACTGTAATTCTCTGTAAAACTCTGTTGAGAGCTAGGCTGAATAGCAGTTTGTCAGACTGCGCTTTCCACTTTTTCCCAGCAGATGTCATTCTTGAGCCACCTCTTCCCTTCGGCCCACTTTGTCCCTGGCTGTAGATGACTGCTAAGTTAATTAGAAACCTGATGTAATTCCAGCCAGGGCCGAGCATTTGCGTGGCCAATGGTTCTCCTGCCCCCAGATTCTCACTTGCGGTGATGTTGGGCTGTGGGACTGGGTCTTTCAACTTCTCCTGCCCACAGCCAATCCTGAAATATATGCCAGGTGATTGCAGTGCAGTTTGGCAGCTCCCTCAGCCTCGCTTCTCTGTCCACATTCGCCTGAGGCCTCCACGTCTCTGTGAGCAGAGGGAACCTATATTGGGACCCAAAACTTGGGAATGCCTCTTAATTCTAAATCCCCTTTTATGAATGTTTCTAGGAGTAATTAATGTGCCATTTATAACTGAGATTTGCTCTTTGTATTCCTTTTCCAAAGGTGAAGACTGATTAGTTTCCTGTTGTTGAGATATCTGTAAAAAAAAAGTTTCAAATCTATTTATTTTTCCTTTCAACTTAATTCATACCCCTTTCCCAATAGCTCTCAAATTTGGTTGCAGGTTAAATGCTCTTTATTATGAAGTAAAGTAATATAAAATAGAATGAATTTTTAATTCATTTAAAGCTGACAATAGTACCATGTAAGAAATGTGTCTTTTCATCCAGGAATATAATGTTAATAATGAAGCTTTGAAGGTTGGAGGACATAATTCCAGTAAAAAAGCAGTTGGACTAATCAGAGGTAAATTTTAGTTTTTGAATATAACCCAATAGTTGTTTTAGCCTTTTCCAGTGTGATGATGTACTTCCAGTTCTTGCTTTGCACTGTCCAAAATTAAGATCTCTTTCTTTTTTATTTTTTAACTTTTTTATTGTATAGTATGGCATATATGCAAAGCATAGAAATAAGAAGGCAATAGTTTTCAAAGCACTCTTCAACAAGTGGTTACAGGATATGATCCTCTCAGATTTTTTTTCCTTCTTTTTTTGTGAATTTTCCAGAATATAGGAGGCTAGAACTTCTAAAATTTTTTTTTGTCATCACATTTGACTTTTTTCCTTCTTTTTTTGTGAAAAGTAACATATATACAAAAAAGCAATAAATTGTAAGGCACAGCACCACAGTTAATTGTAGAACATATTTCAGAGTTTGACATGGGTTATAATTCCACAATTTTAGATTTTTACTTCTAGCTGTTCTAAGATACTGGAGACTAACAGAGATATCAGTTTAATGATTCAGCATTCATATTCATTTGTTAAATCCTGTCTTTACTGTATAACTCCACCGTCATCTTTCATGATCTCTCTAAGGAGAGATTCTTCTGTGGAATGGTAGTCAGGATAAGTTTGATCAAGGAAATAATATTTGAATTGGGTAGTATACGAATCAGAGAATCTGGGGGAAGAATAGTTTTGGTTGGAAAAAAATCCTATGAAAGAGCAATAAAAACCACATACCATGTTTTATTCTGGAATCTCAGAGTATTTATGATATTTATAATGTAATTTGCATGGAAAGTGGCAAATAGAGCTAGAAAGTAAGCTAGAGCCTAATTCTAAAGTCAGAGGAGAAATGAAAAGAGATCTTTATTTAGCAATTATATAACCTACACAAAATTAATTTCTGAAGATTGATTAGAGCAGAAAAAGACTGAAGATATTTTAAGAATAGTAGATAAAGAATTAAGAAATAACTACATTATTTTGCTAAGTTGAGAAAAGAGAAAGAAATATAATAATAGTTGGAGAGGCTGCCAGGGTTGAGGGGTTTTGGTTTTTTACTTCAAATTGTTTCTTGGTTGTGGGAAAGAAATCCATGGATAGGAAGAGAATGTGTATACAGTAAAGTGAATAATTAATTGTTAGGCATGTGGAAGGAAATGGGATCAAAAAACAGGTAGTGAGTGAGTATTAGAAAGAAAGGAACATCAGAGCAAGGAAAGCAGGGTTGAGAGAAAACATAGATAAATGTAAGGTTGAGAACAAATATAGATAGATGAGGCAATAAAAAAGGGAAGAATAGTGGGAATTTGTAAAAGATGTTATCTGATTTTCACTGTGAAATAGACAAGGTTGTTTACTTTGAGTAAAGCAATTAAGATCCCAACAAAGCATCCAGTACAGTTAGTGCGATCATTCTGTTTAGTAGGTAGGGGGGTCTTGAACAGTGAAAAGGTAAGAGTTGCTAAGTGACAGGAGGTGATAGCTGTGATTTGGAAATGTAAATTTGTAATACAAATCTGGTGTGTGGTTCTGCTGTTTTCATCAGCAGCCTTGGTACTGGCAGAAAATTCAACCAATATGAGATTGACTGGGTTAATATAGGGGAAAGACTGTGTCACAAAAAATAGAAGGTACTTTCTAAAGAGAAATGTGAGAAAACACTAGATTAGAAATCAAGTGAAGATAGTAGCTAATTGATTCACTGAGAAGAATGTGGATTGATAGGAATGAAGATCTTAAGAAAGTTGAACTATTGAGTTGGAAAACCAGGTTTTTAAGTGTGGTCCTGCTAGCCAAAGATAATTTATTAATACTCCTCTGTATGATACCTGTTATTTTGTTTGAAATAGAACGATCTAGATGTAGCGATGAAGCCAGTATTTCAGATGTCAAAGAGAAGAATAAATACCCCGTGTCACAATTTTCTAGCTCCCGCCCTAAAAGGTAAACTATTATGATTTGATTATATGTAATATATTTATGTAAACTAATTCTCAGTTTTCTTATATATAGGAGAGTGAATTGACTATTATATATCATCAGTTACATAGTTCTTTCAAATACATTCTTTTATCTGAAACTGCCCAAGTTCTATGACTTAGACAAGTAGGGTTTCCTCATTTTATAGCTAAAGAAAAATTATATTGTTCTATATTGATCAATATGTTGATCTATATATATCTATGAATTGGCCGTTCATTTTCCCACCACTTTCATTCTTATTTCTTCCTAGGAACTTAGGTCTAGCTCCTTTGTTTTTGTTGGGAATTTCTTTATGGATTTGAGGGAATGAAAACTGAATAGTAATTGGATGGCTTGACGAAAGCATTCTTTACTCATCTCAGTTCTCTGTCACTGCACCTCTAATGGCAATAAGACATGATAAAGTTATTTGTGGAGAGTATAACATTAACATAGACCTGAGAAAATTTGAATAAACACATAGTACTTGAATCTGGACCTTCATTAGCTTTACATGCTTCATTTACTCTCTGAAGTACATCTAAATACTGAGTTTTTTTTTACTCTTTTTTTTTTAATTAGAGAAGTTGTATGTTTGCAAAAAAATCGTACATAAAATACAGAGCTCCTGTTTACCTCCCTATTATTAACTCCTTGCATTAATTGGTGTAGTATATTTGTTAAAATTGATGGAAGAACATTATTATTGCACTATTAACTATAGTCCATGGTTTAACATTAGGGTTTACTGTTTGTATTGCAATCCTCATGATTTTTTAAAAATATTTTTGTTCTACTAACGTATTTATGACATAAATTTTCCTCTTTTAACCATATTCAAATACATAATAAGTAATCAGTGCTCTTAATTATGTTAACAGTGTGGTGCTACCATCACCACCATCCATTAACAAAACTTTCCCATCAACTCAAACAGAAACTGTACAATTTAAGCATTAACTTCCTGTTCCCAACCCCCACCCCACTTAGTATTCTAGCTTCTGACTTTATGAAATTGCTTATTCTAGTTATTTAATATTAGTGAGATCATACAGTATTTATCCTTTTGTGTCTGGCTTTACTCAACATGGTGTCTTCAAGTTTAATCCATGTTGTCACGTATATCTGAGCATTCCTTTTTATGGCTGAATAAAATTCCATTATATGTTTATACCACATTTTGTCTATCTGTAGATTTGTTGGTTAATAGACACTTGGATTACTTCCATCTTTTGGCATCTGTGAATAATGCCACTATGAATATCAGTGTGCAAATAAATATCTGTGTGAGTCCCTGCTTTCAATTCCTTTAGGTATATACCTAAAGTGAGTAAATTTTTTTTTTTTTTACCTTACTGAGGTTTTGTTGCATTGTCCACCATCAATATCTATGACTCTGAATCTGAATTATCTATTCTACCAGCAGATATCTCAAAACTACTGTTTCATTAATTGTTTTTATCCCATTAATTCCATCTAAACTGAGAACAAAATCCCAGGACTCATCTGTTTTCCTCTCATCTAGCTCTCAAATCTTATAATTCTGAAATGACCATAAGCTGATGAACAGAGAACCGTTTGAAAAAACAGGCTAGATTAAAGGACATAGAAACAGATAATGAAGGCATAGACATAGAAAAACAAAATAGCTAACTCACATGTTATAGCGAAGACATAAATATTTACTGTGCAGCAGTCAAAATTTTAAGGGCTCTCACATGTCTTAACATATTTTATCCTAAGATGGATTGTTTTTCTTGTCATTTTTCCAAGTGAAGAAACTGAGGCATGGAAGAATGTTTAGGTGACTTGCCTAAAGTTACATAATAATAACAGAATGGGGATTTGACGCTCAGCTTTCTCACTCCAGGGGCCATTGTTCTTAACCACTGTGCAATACTGTTACTGCATATTTTTGAAATTTTTCATTTTGAAAGAATTGTATTTGTACCTTTTGACTGCTTATATTTTTATATTAGAAGTGTTCTCTTTGATATGTACCAGTTTTTGTGCATTCTAGTTTTAAGTAAATGTTTTTATTGACTTACCAAATACTGAACTCAGGATTGAAATGATTACTGTTTGTAGAATGATTTTTCTGTTTTAATTTAATTATAGTATTACTTCATTTTGTATAGTAAAAAGCATCTGGTTATGAAAGCAGATTGCTTTTAGCAGGTCTGACTTTCAGTTATCAGAGTTCCCTTTTACGTAAAATATTTTAAAAGGTCAGGACTAAGATAAAAAGCATCTGTATTGTATTTAATAAGTATGTGTTTTTATATCCCATTTTGTTTTGGTTGCTAAAAAATTCATTATATATACTTAATTTTAGAAGGAAAACTGCTGTCCAGTACAATGAAAGCAGTGATTCAGAGGATTATGAAACAAGTGAATTGCCACAAAAAATGAAAGGTAATATGAAATTGAGTCAGATCTGATAGGTGTCCTATATTCTAATCACCAAGAATGATCATTTTTATGTTTATCTTGGTTTTGTTTTTAGGCAAACTGAAAAATGTTCATTCAGAGACTAAAAACAGGGCAAAAGGTATGTGTGTGTATATCTTTTCCTGTAGGCTGTATTTAGAGATTACTAAAGTAAAACCCCATTGATTTATAGCTTTATATCTTTGAATTCATTAGAAATGGATTTTAAACTTAGTTGATGTTTGCATTTGAACTTTTCATGGAATGAAGCTTACCAAGGGTGTTTAAACGAATTAAATGAATGGTTTCAAATGAAAATCTGAGGGCTATTTTAAAACTGACTTCAAAAGAAACAAATCAAAATATCTTCTACTTATGAAGTGAGTATAATAAAACCATATTTGTATATGTATAAGTAATAGGTACAAAAGTAGACTAGGAGTGCCTCATTGGAAACACTATTATTGTTAATATACAGTATGTTATAGGATTAAAAAATGAGTATCTTTATTTTTTCCCTTTATTTATTTATTTTTTATATGCTGTATGGTGGGGGTCACATTTCACCATGTGAGTGTCCCATTATTGCAGTATTATTTGTTGAATTTTTGTTCGTTTTTTTCTTTCTTTGTTTTTTTGGGAAGTGCATAGGTTTTGCTTTATTTTTAAAACACATTCTAATTTGCTAGCTCCTGGAATGCAATATACCAGAAACAGAATGGCTTTTAAAAAGGGTAATTTAATAAGTTGCTGGTTTACAGTTCTAATGCTGAGAAATGCCCCAGTTAAAGCAATTCTATCAAAATATCCAAATTAAGGCACCACCAAGAGGTTACCTCCACTTGAGAAAGGCCAGTGAAGTTCAGGGTTTCTCTCTCAACTGGAAAATGCCCATGGCAAACACGGCGAAGTTTTCTGGCTCCCTCTCTAGGCCTCTGGACTTCATGAAGCTCCGCCAGGGGCATTCTCCTTCATCTCCAGAGGTTGCTAGGCTGGTGGACTCTGTAGTCCACATGTCTCTGCTGCTGGCCTCATTCTCAAGCTTTCTCCAAAATGCTTCCTCTTTTAAAGGATTCCAGTAGAGTAATCAAGACCCACCTGGAATGGGTAGAGTCACATTTCCATCTAATCAGAAGTTAATACCTACAACAATTGGGTGAGCCACATCTCTATGGAGATAACCTAATCAGCTTTCCAACCTATAGTGCTTAATAGAGAATAGAAGAAATGGTTGCTCCCACAAGATTGATTAGGATTAAAACATGGCTTTTCTAGGGAACATAAATCCTTTCAAACTGGCACACATGTGCTTTACTTTCTTTTCTTCTAATTCAGATCATATTTCCTTATGTATTCCTTATGTATTTTCCAAATGCAAAATTGTATTGCATTTGGAAAATAACTGATCACTGCTGACCTGTTGGCAACCTCATCACCAGGAATCAAAAACTTGGTATTTGACTGTTTTTACTTTCCCTTTTCTTCTTCAGAAAGAAGCAGCAATCTATCATGAACGGACTGCATCACTACTCTGAGCTGAGGGAATATGGTTTAGTGTCAGAAGTGTCAGTTTTGGTTGCTAAATCTTGTTTATCTTTATTTAATAATGAAAACTCTTCAAAGAGAGAGTAAGCAAGTAGTGTTCTGTGGTAGTTAGATTCAGTTGTCAACTTGGCCAGGTGAAGGCATCTAGTTCTGTTGCTGTGGACATGAGCCAATGGTACGTGAACCTCATCTGTTGCTGATCACATCTGCAGTCGGCTAGGAGGCGTGCCTGCTGCAGTGAATGACGTTTGCTTAATTGGCTGGTGCTTAAATGAGAGACTCAACATAGCACAGCCCAAGCAGCTCAGCATACCTCATCTCAGCACTCACAGCTCAGCCCAGGCCTTTGGAGATGCAGAAAGAAGTCACCCTGGGGAAAGTTGTTGGAACCCAGAGGCCTGGAGAGAAGGCCAGCAGAGACCATCCTGTGCCTTCCCACATAAGAAAGAACCTCAGTGGAAAGTTAGCTGCCTTTCCTCTGAAGAACTAACAAAATAAGTGCCCTTTTATTAAAAGCCAATCCGTTTCTGGTGTGTTGCATTCCAGCAGCTATCAAACTAGAACATGTTCTAATTCTTGTTCTTAGAAAGTACCCGTACTGAAGTACAGGGGAGAATTAGTTTTATAATATTTTAATGATTCTCTGGTTTTTCTTAGCAGGATTCTCCAAGGTTAAAGAGGATGCAGAATTTGCATGTGTGCTTGCTTCATCTACCCCTGTAACAAAAAAAAAAATACTGAAAAAGGGTCAGTAAATCTATTTTTCTAGCTTTTGTTTTGTATGCTGTTTTTTTCTGTTTTTCGGTGAAGAAAAATTATATTAAAGATGTTAATAAAACCAAATACAAGATGTTTGGAAAATGGAGAAAAGAAAAGAAAGCCATAACATGTCATAAAAAACAAAGCTCATTTTGATTTATTTTCCTCTTGATGCCTTTACCTGTTCTATTGGTTTTAATTAGGCTGCAAACATGATTTTTTTTTGTTATTGTTCTATTGATTAATTAAAGCTTAATCTAACTTGGATTAATTTAAATTATAAAGATATTTCATTCTTGACATGATTAGAATTTGCTTTTTATCTAAAAATGTTTGTGGTCTCATAATTTTGGTGACAGCATTCATCAGAAAACAGCAGTTGAAGATTCTAAATATTTGAGATGGAAAGAGATTGAAATAGGGATGGAAGTTCTGGGACAAGTTACTCCTCTTTGTCTTGGTCTCTTCTGTTTGATATGTTGGAGATAGAGCAGAGAAACATTTTCATGGAACTTATAAGGATGGGGAAACATACAATAAATGAATAGATGTATAAGTAATAGGTGCTTGGGAAGAAAATAAAGGAGAATAATGAAATAAATGACTAAAGGAGCTGGTTTAAGGTGATATTTGAGTTAACACAGAATGACAAGAAAGATCCAACTTTTGATCTAAGGATCAGATAAAATTAGGAATTGAAAATACAGGCATTTCAAATACATTACACTTGACCCTAATTTCAGAAGTTTTAAGAAATGTGTGTCCTTCGGTTGAGATGCCAGTAAGTTCACACATAGAGGTCTCTTTCTTTTGCAAATTCATAGCACTGGTAGAAATGAGAACATTTAAAAGTCATAATTGTGTTAAAACAGAATACATATATATCTATGGAAGAGAAGAATAATTGAAACAAGAATCAATGAGCAGGGGAGATGGAAGCCAGAGTTCTGCTGAGCCTTGTAGTATGAATGGTGATTTCATAAGATGCAAAAAGTTGTAAGGAAAATTCTGCATTTTAAATTTCCTTGCATCAAAAGGCACCATAAACAAAGAGACAAGCAGCTAAGGCTGAAGAAGATATTTGCAATAAATGTCACAAGCAAAGGATTAGTATCTAGAATATGCAAAGAGCTAGTCCCCTACAAATCAATTTTAAAAAGACAGCCTAGTGGGAGAATAGTCAAAGATCATAAATTAGCAGATCAAGGAAGGAACACCCAAATGATCAGTACACATAAGGAAAGTATGTAGACTCATTCATCATTAGGGAATTGTAAATTAAAGGAATAGAGAGATACCATCTCACTTTACTGCATTTAGAAAACTTTAAATATATGGTGTTGCCAAGGATTGGAAGGTAATGGAGCAACAATAATGCTCATGCCCATTGATGGGAGACATTTACTGTGGGTGACAACTAGGCAAATATAATGAAGCTAATGGTAATAATGCCTAGAACCTGTGGATGGATATGTACAAGGAGACATGAAAAAGTGTTTTTCATCACAGTATTATTTTTGTAATACTGGAAATAATGTAAATACTGTCCAATAGGGGAATGGAAAATAAATTATATGTCTACTTATGCAATATAATTGTATGTGTCAGTTAAAATGAATACTTTAGATCTACAAAATTAATATGGATAAATATCACATAGATAACACTGAGAGAAAAAAAGTTGTAAAATGATACATAGGATACAGGATCGTTTTAGTCTGCCAAAGCTGCCAGAATGCTATGCACCAGAGATGGACTGGCTTTTAATAAAAGGGGATTTAGTTGGTTAAAACATATAGTTCTTCAGAGGAAAAGGCAGCTAGCTAACTTTCACCTGAGGTTCTTTCTTACACGGGAAGGCAAGGGCGATCTCTGCTGGCCTTCTCTCCACAGGCCTCTGGGTTCCTATAACTTTCCCCGGGGTGATTCCTTTCTGTGTCTCCAAAGGCCTGGGCTGAGTTATGAGTGCTGAGATGAGGTGTGCTGAGCTGCTTGGGCTTTTCTGCGTTGAGTCTCTCATTTAAGCACCAGCCAATTAAATGAAACATCATTCACTGCAGCAGGCATGCCTCCTAGTCGACTGCAGATGTAATCAGTGACAGATGCATTGGCTCATGTCCACAACAATAGAACTAGACACCTTTACCTGGCCAAGTTGACACCTGAACCTAACTACCACAAGTATAATACTATTTTATATAACACCTACGATCCCTTAAGTGAACTTGTTGTGTATGGGTACAATAGACATGTAAATCTGTAAAAATATGTGGAGGAAGAACACAGCTTCAATTTGATGATTATATCTGGGGGAAGATATTTTGATCAGGGAGGGTTTTTTCCACTATGGCTGAAATGTTCTTTTTCTTTGAAAAAGAAAAGAAATCTTATTTAAGTATAGGAAAATATAAAGAATTACATTAAATGAGTAATGAGGTTCATTATAGTATGTTTTTTTGTTTGAAATATTTTATTATACGTTTAGAATTTTTTCATTATTATACATAATAGATGTGTTTCCAGAAAAGTTGAAACCCATTTTTCTGTGATTTTTCCTTATAATTTTAGTAGCACCCTCTCCTCTGTCTGTTTTGGTTTGGTGAAGGAGATAGTGTTTGCTATAAACATTTCAAATTATAGATCATTTACTATGGGAAGGGTATGAGGGCTTCCAACTAGATTTACCTCTTTGTTTAACTCCCCAAATGGTAGTAAAAAATCCTTTATTTTACAGATTTTCTTACCCAACCAACTGTTTCGAAGCAGGGAGGTGTACTAACATTCTTTTGGGACTCCTTGGGCAGAATGATAGGTAGTAGTAATATCCAGTAATTCTGTTACCTCATTGGGAGTGGCTTCAATGATTGGTGGGTCTCTACATTTTAATATCAGTATTAAAACAGAAGATAACTAATTTCTTCACAAGTTTCTAAAAAGAATTTTATAAGTTATAGTACATGTTCCAATTTGTACAGATGATCTGTCTTTATAGGAAAGGCATAAATCTTTTAACTTGCTTAATAGACAGTTTATTGATTTCACCTTTTTTTCAAGAGCAAACAAGACATTCATTAATCCTTTGGTGAGATCCAAGGAGTCTTATCCCTTTTGAGTCTCCCCAGACACAGTTTTTTGACTTGAAGTTATTTTCTTCTTATATTAATTTAATTATTTTATGTAATCTTTAATTTTATTTATAACTAAGGGCAAACTTTACTTTTGTTACTTTCAATTTTGTTTTTGAAATTAGTGTGAGAATAGAATTTTAAAGAATAGAAATTTGCAACTTAAGTTTACTAAGGAAGATATTCCATTGGAATATCTTCGAAGAATCCAAAGGAATGCTGGCTTTAGAATTTATTTCATAGTTTGTTATTGGAAATATATTCATTACCTATTGCTATGCAATAAACTACCCTAAAATTAGCAGTTTAAAACTACACACGTTTATTATCTGGCACGGTTTGTCAGAGTTAGGAATGTGGAAGTGACTTAGCTGTATGGTTATGGCTGGTGGTCTAGCGAACTTGTAGTTGAGCTGTCAGCTGTGGTTGCGGTCGTCTGAACAACTTGGGGAAGATCCAGTCCATGTTCACTCACATGGTTGTCAGCAGACCTTAGCTTCTTACTGTCTGTTGGTCAGAGCCCCCAATTTCTCACCACATGTGCCCTTATCGCTGCCTGAGTGTCTTCACAGCAGGTAACCTGCTTCCTCCAGAGCAAGTATTTAAGTGAAAATTGCCATCTTTTAGTTCCAGTCTCAGAAGTGATATAACATTTCTGCTGTATCCTGTTGGTCACACAGACCAACCCTGGTAGAGTGTGGGAGGGGGCTAGGCAAGGTTCTGAAACCAGGAAGTGGGAATCAGAGGGATCCATCTTGGAGGCTGGTTAATAAATTAAGTATAAAGCAAATTCAGGAAACTGCATAAAACCAATGTTCATCCTAATGAATAACTATCCATAGGAGTTAGGACCTTGCCAAATACTTCAGAGTTCTTCCTTTTGCTCTCTTCTGGTTTTCTGTCTCCCTCTCTAAATACTCAGTCTCAGTTTTTGAGTGGCAAGGTAAATCCAGTCCCTATTATTCCATCAAAGCTTGAGACAGAATTCCCATCTGCTTCATTTTAATTTTTCCTAATTTCCTTTTTCAGAGGCACATTATTGTTATGTGTATTTGGAGAAAAAAACATCTAAAGATTGTGTTAATAATTTGTTCTTTCAGGAGCATCTGCAGTGGAAAGTTCAAAGAAAACTGATATTGAAGAGAAACCAAGAACAACACTGATCATCTGTCCACTGTCTGTGTTAAGCAACTGGATTGTAAGTCTTTTAAACCCCTTTAAAAATGTGATATAATTTATATTTGTCTCATAAAGTATAAGTATCGTGTTAAAGAATCATTCATAGGGAGAAGTATGCCTGGTCACCATTTTGTATCTAAGTCTAAATAATTTCTAGGTGAATGGGGTAATATTTGCAAAATTGAAGTAAAATTTGTAGTAGAGAAAGTAAAAGAACATCATCAATTGCTATTGTAAGAGTAGTCTGTGTTTCTAACTCTGCCTCTCTCTGCCAGAGTGGGAAAGATAATAATTTAAGACTCCACCATATTCACAGTGTGTTGGAATTCTCTTTTCTAAGTACGTCACTATTAATAACTATTATTTTAATGATTTGTAGCATTTACTGTGCTCTTATAAGTTCGGTTTTTTTCTGAGCTCTTTTTATTGATTTTGTAATCCATACAGTTATTATTCTCATTATCTAGGTGACCACTCTGAAACACAGAGAGGTTAAGTAACTTGCTTAAAGGTATTCAGCTAAGTTGATGAGAGCTCAAATATCTTCTCCAGCATTCTGATTCTAGAGCCTATATTTTTAAGATTCCCCACCAGAAAACTTTCTTTTTTTTTCCAGATTTCTTTTCTATTCTGAAATACTACATTGGAATATAAGCTTTTTATGTGTTATGTATAAAGAATAGCTTGGTTCTTTTTCCTTCACAGTTTGAGCTTCAAGCTGCATGTTATAATAGTGGCTCTTGGAAACACTTCTGAATATAAAACCACTGGATGTAAACTTTATTTATTTATTTATTTATTTATTTATCTATCTATCTAATCTGTCTGTCTAATCTGTCTATCTATCTAATCTTTTTCTTTTTGGGAGTGCATGGGCTGGGAATCAACCTGGGTCTCCCTCATGGCAGGCGAGCATTCTACCACTGAACCACCTGTGTACTCCATAAACTTTATTTTTGCTATCTCTAAGCTTATCGTATCTGTCCTGGCTTTCCCCCCTCTTAGCTCCAAGGAGGAAGAATTCTTACTCTTTGTAAGACCAGTACCTTTTATTAATATAATAGATTCATCTCTTCTTGCTTCTGTTTTTTAAGCTGTTCCCCCCCCCCCACTTGGTTATTTAGTCTTTGCTCATTGGCTCTTTCATGAAACGAACTCAGATCTTTTTCTTTTTAAAATACTTTCTTTTGATTTTGTTTTTCACCTTGAAGCTGTGGCTCTTTCTACTTTCCTTTACTGTCGTTCTTCTTGAAGATTAATTCCTACTTTGTGATTTTACTTCAACACACAATAAGTAACTCCTTAACTCATTCTAATCTTACTTCTGCCACTAGCACTCTATATTGTACTGGAAAAAAAGATTTCTAGTATTGTCTAATTGTCAAGTTCAGTGGCCCCTTTCATTTCTTCTTGACATTTCTGTGGCCTTTGCTTTCATGACATGACTAACCTTTTTATTATAAATTTCTGCTTTATTTTTTTAAAAAACACACCAAAGTTTTCTTGATTTCTCCTGCAGAGTTCATCATATTTTCCTCTTAGTTGTCTCTTGCCCTTTCTAATGCACTAACCAAACCATACTCTATTTTGATAGGTGGCCCATCTTGGGAAAGATAGCATGTGGGCACTTGAATTACAGTTTCAGGATCAGACTTAGTGTATTAATTGAGATATTAACAGTAGAACTATAGAACTGGGATTCTTTAAGGGTTTGGGATATGGAATTGACTAATCAATATTTCGTTATAATTTTAAATTTGGAAAACAGCACAAGTTTTGGTAATGTAAACTTCAGAAAGAAAACCTTAACAGAATCCTTTTGTCTACTGGGGTTATGCCAAAACTGATGTTAAGGGATTGCAGGATAGTTGGCCTTATAGGGATTCGTGGTCAAGAATTATAATTTCATAATATCTCTATAAGTCATTTCCTTCCTAGCCCTTAAGTAAATGATCTAGTATCCTAAAGAACAGTATGGAACAATCTTCCCTTCTTTGTCTTCAAACAATACAAAGAATCTAGTTAAAGGAATTATATAGGCCTGGGTACCAATCCCACTTCCACAATGTCCTAATTCTGGATTTTTAGACAAGTTATTTTTCTCAGTGGAAAGTGAAATAATAACACCTATTTTATTCAAATATGTACATGCACATACATGAACTATATGTTACCTCGTATATAGTTGAGAATGTGTATAAATGTGTGTACCACACACACATATATATAGTAGCAGTGTCTAAAAACTCAGCTATAGTTCTTTCTCCAGAAAAGTTAAATTTTCTTCTCTTCTATATTCAGTCCGCCCATATATCTTTGTTCCATTTCAAGACAGGCCATTAATTCAGTTTTCCTTCATGAAACCATTGGATTCTCTCTCCTTTTCTTCTCGACCTGACTTCTTGATAAAGCATGTTAGCATTTTCACCCTTACTTTTATGTTTCCATCTCTTCTCAGTCTCACATTGGTGTGGTGGGTTTTTTTTCTCCCACTTTCTATAGAAACTCCCTTTGCCAAAGGCCTTCAGTGACCTCATTATTGCCGTCTCTAGTGAGCACCCCTTTTCTCTTCCTCTGCCATGAGTTTCTCTTATTAATCTTTCCGTTATGTTTCCTTTTGTTAGCATTTCTAAGCTTTTTTATAAAGAGTTGGAGTGGATGTAAGTTATAAATTAATAGTTAATCTTATTTTCCTTCTTGAAACTTTGACTTTCTTTGGCCTCCAGGCCATAACATTTCCTTGTGATCATAACTTTCCTTCTAATGCTTTTCAGCCTCTTTTTTTCTCCCCAGTTCCCATTGCACCTGCTTCTTTTTTTCCTGTAAAGCAGTATGGTATTTTTAAAAAATGTTAAGAAAAATTTTAATGATTCCTCCAGTTCCTCATCAAGATTCAAGAATTACCAAAAGTCACCACATTTGATTTATTCTTCTTCCTTTTCTTTGCGGTTATGTGTATATGTATAATTTATTGGCACATCTTTGCACACAATGGACTGTAGTCCATACATGCTATATAATCAGTGGCTCATAATGTCATCACAATGGTTGTGTATTTATTACCTGATCATTTTTTAGAAAATTTGCATCGTTCCAGAAAAAAAAAAGAAAAAACTCATAATACCACATTCCTTATCCCTCCCTCTCATTGACCGCTAGTATTTCTATCTACCCAACTTATTTTACCCCTTATCCCCCTATTATTTATTTACTTTTTATCAGTTTTTTTTTTTACTCATCTGTCCATACCCTGGATAAAAGGAGCATCAGACATAAGGTTTTCACAATCACATAGTCACATTGTAAAAGCTGTATTGTTATACAGTTGTCTTCAAGAGTCAAGGCTACTGGAACACAACTCAGCGGTTTCATGTACTTCACTCCAGGCACTCTAATATGCCATAAACTAAAAAGAAATATCAATATATATAATGCATAAGAATAACCTTCAGGGTAATCTCTCAACTCTGTTTGAAATCTTTCAGCTGCTGAAACTTTACCATCTCATCTTTCTCTTCCCCCTCTTGGTCAAGAAGAATTTATCAGTTCAATGATGCTGGGCCCTAACTCATCTCAGGAGTTCTTTTCCACATTGCCCGGGAGATTTACACCCCTGAGAGTCATATCCCATGTAGAGAGGAGGGCAGTGAGTTCACCTGCCAAGTTGGCTTAGAGAGAGGCCACATCTGAGCAACAAAAGAGATTCTCTGGGGGTAACTCTTAGGCATAATTATAAGTAGGCTTAGCCTTTCCTTTGCAGGAATAAGTTTCATTAGGGCAAACCCCAGTATCGAAGGCTTGGCCTGTTGATTTGGTTGTCCTCACTGCTTAGAAGAATATCAGAAATTCTCCAAATGTGGGTAGGTTGAATATTTCCTCCTTTCTCCCCAGTCCCCAAAAGGGACTTTGCAAGTACTTTATTCACTGCCCAAATTATGCTGGGAAATATCGGGCATCACACTAACCTGGATAAACTGATAAAATTTCCCACCCTGTTCCGCATTCCATGTACTTATGCTGTTCAACTAAACTGACCATACAGGTGAATTTTGTACTAAATAAACATCCTCTCCCCGTGGTCTCACACAGAAGTTGAAGTTTTAAAATAAGGACAATATCATCCTTTACCCTATACTCTGTTCTGCCTTAGTCCTATCCAGATCGGCTTTCTTCGCATTTCTACTCGTAGTCTGATCCTTTTTTCAACTGTTAGAACAGTTCCTGCATGGGGTTCTGCTGACTTTCATAGCTTCAGAGCTTTCACTCTTGAGTTTCAGGTGTCACTTAAATACCTGAAGTTTCTGGGAATGACCAGGTTGTATACAAACAGCTTATTATCTCAGAATTTAGAAATAACAGTTAAACCTCCTGAATATATGTGACTGCTATAAGAGCTTACCATCTAGGACTCTTAACAATAGGTCCCAACCTGATAAACCCATGCTCTCAACTTCAGTTCACCAAGTTTTTTGTTTTTTTAATTAATTAATTTTTTAAACATAGCAACATACAGACAAGAACATTCTTACCATATGATCATTCCATTCTTGATATATAATCAGTAACTCACAGTATCATCACATAGTTGTATGTTCATCATGATGATCATTTCTTAGAACATTTGCATCAATTCAGAAAAAGAAATTAAAAAGGAAAAAAATTCATATGTACCATACCTCTTACCCCTCCCTTTTATTGATCAATAGCAATTCAATCTACTAAATTTATTTTAACATTTGTTCCCCTTATTATTTTTAAATTTTTTTATTTTAACATTTGTTCCCCGTTATTTATCTGTTTTTAATCCATATGTTTTACTCATCTGTCAATAAGGTATATAAAAGGAGCATCAGACACAAGGTTTTCACAATCACACATTCACATTGCAAAAGCTATGTCATTATACAATCATCTTCAAGAAACATGGCTACTGGAATACAGCTCTACATTTTCAGGCAGTTCCCTCCAGCCTCTCCATTACATCTTAACTAACAAGGTGATATCTATGTAATGTGTAAGGGTAACCTCCAGGATAACCTTTCACTCTGTTTGGAATCTCTCAGCCATTGACATTTTATTTTGTCTCATTTCTCTCTTTCCCCTTTCAGTCGAGAAGGTTTTCTCAGTCCCTTGGTGCTGAGTCCTAGCTCATTCTAGGATCTCTGTCCCACGTTGCCAGGAACGTCCACATCCCTGGGAGTCATGTCCCACGTAGAGGGGGGAGGGCAGTGAGTTTGCTTGTCATGATGGCTGAGAGAGGCCACATCCGAGCAACAAAAGAGGTTCTCTGCGGGTGACTCCTAGGCCTAATTTTAAGTAGGCTTAGCCTATCCTTCGTGGGGATAAGTTTCATATGAACAAACCCAAGATTGGAGGCTCAGCCTTTTGCTTTGGTTGTCCCCATTGCTTGAGTTCACCAAGTTTTTATATTATCGTTAGTCCATATGAATGAGGCTTGATAATGTTTGTCTTTTTGTTTCTGACATTTCATTCAACATATAGTCCTTAAGGTTCATTCACCTGGTTGCATGCCTCACACCTTCTTTCCTTCTTGCAGTCTCTCAGTAGTCTGTTGTATGTACACACCATAGTTCACCCTTCCATTCCTCAATTGTATCCTTATTATGTCTCCATCCATTGTGAATCCCAAACACTGCCGCCATAAACACCAGTGTGCAAAGGCCATTTGTGTCCCCACACTCAATTCCTGCAGGTATATACTGAGCAAGGGGGTTGCAGGATCATATGGCAACTGCACCCCTAGCCTCCTTTCGAACCACCACACTGCCTTCCAAGGTGCTGCACCTCTCAGTTTCCCTCCCCACAGTGAATGGGTACATCTCTTTCTCCACCTTTTCTCTAGCACTTGTTTCTCTCTGTTAATTTTTAAATAGTTTTATTCACACATCATATAATCCAACCTAAATATATAGACATGACTTTGCCACTGTAATCTATATGAAGACATGTCCCTTTCTTCACAAAGAATCCATACCCTTCCCCCATGCCCCCCACTTGTTGACATTTAATTTTGGCATATGTCTTTGTTACTTTCAGTAGAAGCAGATCATAGTGTTAATGTTGACTATTGACCCTAGCTTGCATTAATTGTCCTTTTTCCTGTATGTCCATTTTTAACCCTTTGCAGTGTTGACATTGATTTGTCCTCCCTCCTGCAAAATGTTTTTTATTTGTACCTGCAATCACTACCATTGGCCACTCTAGGCATTCCTAAGTTAGACCATTGTTCTAGTTTGCTAGCTGCGGGAATGCGACTAGCAAACTACACCAGAGACGAATTGACTTTTAATAAAAGGGGATTTATTTCATTAGTTCTTCAGAGGAAAGGCAGCCAACTTTCCACTGAGGTTCTTTCTTATGTGGGAAGGCACAGGGTGATCTCTGCTGGCCTTCTCTCCAGGCCTCTGGGTTCCAACAACTTTCCCTGGGGTGACTTCTTTCTGCATTTCCAAAGGCCTGGGCTGAGCTGTGACTGCTGAGATGAGGTATGCTGAGCTGCTTCAGCTGTGCTATTATGTTGAGTCTCTCATTTAAGCACCAGCCAATTAAGTCAAAAATCATTCATTGCAGCAGACACGCCTCCTAGCCGACTGCAGATGTAATTAGTAACAGATGAGGTTCACGTACCATTGGCCCATGTCCATGGCAACAGAGCTAGGTACGTTCACCTGGCCAAGTTGACAACTGAATAACTACCACAACCATCTCAGTCTTTATCCTCTATCTTTCCTTCTGGTTTTAGAGGTGCTCATAACCCTTCTACCTCAATCACATTCATCTTCATTCAGTGCCCTTCTGTTATTGTGCTGTGTTCAGGTAGCATTGTGCTATCCATTTCTGACTTTTACAGTCAGCTCTATTGCACACTCTCTATTCCTTTAGCACCAAATGCCCAGTCTCTACCCTGTTTCTATCTTTGCTGGAATATTTTTAATCCTATCCAGACATCATGTAATTTCTCTCAATAGAAACAAACACCTGCACTTTAAATATTGGTATTTCATAGGCTGTCTTGACCTTCTTTTCCCATTGGATTTATTATATTTATGATTTTATTTATTATGAATGAATAGTCATATTGACTGCTGATGACTCTAAAATCCTTGTTGTCTATCTAAACCTCTCACTTGTACTATGAGCCAATATTTGCATTTTCCTTGTAGATTTTTCCAGTCAGATATTCTGTAGAGGTGCAGACTTTAAAATGTCTAAAATAATAACTCATTTCTTACTGGTATACCTGCTTCCTCCTTTCTTTAAACTTAACCTAAATCTTTGTCACAGAGTTCTTCTAGGCACTCATTTGAAATATCAGTCGCTTTTTTGCCATGTATTAATTTGTCTCAGAGTCCTGTCAGTCCCTTCTTTTTAATGTCTTTCTTTCACACATGTCCTTTCCATTCTATTTCTACTTATCATTTCTCCTATTTCACAACTCTCTCCAACCTAATTATGATTTTTTCCCACTCAAAATCTCCCAGATCTATTGTTTTCATAATAAAAACTCAAGTTTTTAAACCTGACCTTGTCTGTAAGGAGGGTAGAGACCAGATCTTATTTTTGTTCTACCACTTTTGTGGTTGATACCTGACAAATAGTAGGCTCAGAATAAATTAATGAAAGTGGGCAGTGAGCTTGAATCTCTGCCTGAATGTTTGAAAATATTGGTTGCTGTTCCTTTGTTTAACCTTTATATTATTAAGTCTACTAACTAATGGGGTCATTAAAATCCTTTTTATTAAAATATTAAACTTTTAAAAACTAATAGCTATTTAAAGAAACTTGCTTGTTTTTTCCTTCTAAAATGGTGGCTGCTCATTATTAGGACTAGACAAAATTTATATAATATATTATTACTGTGTGCATGTCAGTTTTCCTACAGTATAAAAATTAGTATTTTTAGCATTATCATCATTTTTGGTATTTTTAGTTTTAATTGCAGCAAACTTGATTTCATGTAATTTTAGTAGTTAGATTTGTAATCAGTAGTTTTATTTGATTAGGACTACTTTTTATAGCACATACTAAGCCTGATACTAATCTGTTTATTATTTAAAATGTTTCTAATTTTCTTTTAGGACCAGTTCGGACAACATATAAAATCAGATGTGCAGTTGAATTTTTATGTTTATTATGGTCCTGATCGTATTAGAGACCCAGCCTTGCTTTCAAAACAGGATATTGTTTTGACCACCTACAATATTTTAACTCATGACTATGGAGTAAGTATACTTGTGTTCAAAGATTTTCAAAGGTTGATCTTAAGAAATAACGCTGCAGTTTCTAAAGTGTTCTAAAATCCACCTTTTATACTCTTCCTTTTTTCTTTTTCTTTTTAAATACTTCAAAGTAAGAAATAAATAGGAAACATTTGCATATTTTGCAAAAAAAGTATTAATCTTTCTTTAGATATTAATTTGGAATATTTTACATTTTGAACATTTTAAGTTAAAATTTTTAATTCTGACTGGAACCGAGTGTAATTAAGCAATTTGCACATGAATTCTATCTTCTCTTTTAATATTCTGGGAAATTATTTTCTGTGACAATGATTTAATTAATATCTCAGTTTGAAAATAAGCTTGTTTTTGTATTTGCATGACACAGGTTTCCCAGTTCTTCTAGGAATCTAATTGTTGCTCACCTAAAATTCCAGTTACTACATTAAATTTAAAAAAAAAAAAAAAACCTTATCAAAATTTCCATCTTCTGGTAAGAATATTACCCTTTGGGGCGGGCCATGGTGTCTCAGCAGATAGAAGTTTTGGCTGCCATGCCGGGTCCTGGGTTCAATTCCCAGTGCCTGCCCATGTGAAAAAAAAAGAGAATATTGCCTTTTACTAAAAGAAAATGCTTTTAACATACTCATATAATTCCTGTAATAGTTTTGGTATCATTATGTTTTAATCTTAGCATAGCTCAGTACATTAAATAGACTTAGCGGAGAGTCGTACTGCTGGGTTTCAAAGCTAGCTCTGTCACTTCCTAGCTGTGGTATTTAGGGCAACTTACTTAATCCCTTTGGTGCTTCAGTTTTTTCTTTATCTGTAAAACAGGTAATAATACTTCATAAGATTGTTTGTTGACATTCAATAATAACGCAAACAATTATTATTTAGCAAATTATATTATGTACTATTTTACGTTCCTTTGTTTTTTAATTGCTTCATATGAAACATTTATTTCAGACTAAAGGAGATAGTCCATTGCATAGCATCAGATGGCTGAGGGTGATCTTGGATGAAGGACATGCCATACGAAATCCAAATGCTCAGCAGACAAAAGCTGTACTTGATTTAGAAGCGGAAAGGAGATGGGTATTGACAGGTAATCACAGCATTACAAAATTAATTCTCCAAAATACGTCAAGTTGGTGAGAAAATTTGTAAGCTTCAAGTGGATATAAAGTGTGTCCAAAATGAATTATAGAAATTGTTTAATAAAATGTTTTTACTTGTTTTTCATAATTGCCCATAATTGAGAATAATTGTGGAATTGTAGTTTTTTATGAAGTAATCAACAGAATTATTCTTCAACCTTGGAGATTCATTAGATACTCTTAATCCTCTAATCAAGTCTTGATTTACCTGCTACATATCTTGGAACCAGTGTGCTACTCGTGGCACATCTACTGGAAAGTGAGGATTAGAGTATAAACTCAAATTAGTTATTTTATATCTCTTATTAGTGCTATGATTTAAAAACCAAGTAAGCAAAGTACCTGAAAAAGTTGAATTTACTGGTAGAATTAGGAATGTAAATGATTAGTTATGGCTAATGGAGAGCTGAAAATGAGAGTAAAACTGTATTTTGAGACTTCATATATGTTTAACAAGGGATTATAGTTATAGCTTGATAATCTGCTGGCCTGTCTGGTACAGGGTCCCTATTTTCAGCTGCTGTCTTCTAATTGGGCCAGATAGATAGCTGACTGGGTGTTCTGGTTATAGTGTTAATAATAGTTTCCTGTTATTTTTAGGTACTCCAATTCAGAATTCTTTAAAAGACTTGTGGTCTCTTCTTTCCTTTTTAAAACTTAAGCCATTTCTTGATAGAGAATGGTGGCACAGAACAATACAGCGTCCTGTCACAATGGGAGATGAAGGAGGACTTAGGTAAGACTTTTCTTAACAGCTGATTAATATTAGCTACAAAGCTTAAACTGATAGCCACGTCAGTACTATTTTTAATTTATGTTCTCAACTTAGTTTTCATAAGTTCTCTTGTATAGCTTTATATAGTGGCATTTGGTTGATTATGTACAGTGACCTCAATCAACAAAGTTTTTTTAAGAGAGAAAGTTTTATATTCTTGTTTCTAGTAGTGAGACATAAAAGTTGAGAACATAAATTAAAACTCACCTTGGTGATAGCCATTTTGCCAGGTACTAGGTTAATGTAGTTCACAATTTTTGTTTTTGAGCAGTAGATTTCCTCTGTTCGGTTGTACTGTTTATAGAGGAAAGTAGTATATTGAAGTCTCCCACTATTGTTAAAATGTCTGTTGCTTCTTTCAGTTTTGCCAATGTTTGCCTCTATGGAGGTCCTTGATTTGGGACATAAACATTTATGATTGTTATTTCTTCTTGATGATCTATCCCTTTTATTAATGTGTAGTGTCCTTCCTTGTCTTTTTTTTTTTTTTTTTTTTTGGGCAGGCAAGAATTCTGCCACTGAGCCACCATCACACTGCCCCTTATTTGTCTTTTATGATGTCTTCACATATAAATCTATTTTGTCTGATACTAGTATAGCTACTCCTGCTTTCTTTTGGTTACAGCTTGTGTGGAATATCTTTTTCCAAAATCCTTTCACTTTCAATCTAATTGTATCCATGGGTCTTAGATGAGTCTCTTGTAAGCAATGTATAGATGGATCATATTTCTTAATCCATTTTGACAGTCTGTATCTTTTAATTGGTGAGTTTAGTCCATTAATGTTGGATGTTATTACTGTAAAAGCATTTCTTGAATCTACCATCTTATCCTTTGGATTTTGTCAGATTTGTGTAAACTTTTCCCTCTTAGTCTTTTCATCTTTTAAGTTACCTTTACTGGCACTCTTCAGTTTTTCGCCCTCCTTCACGTCTCACTCTCCTGTCTTCTTTTTTTTTCAGCTGTCAGACTCCGTTTAGTATTTCTTGAAGGGCCGGTCTCTTGTTGGCAAATTCTCTCAGCCTTTGTTGGTGAAAATTTTAATCTCTACCTCACTTTTGAAGGACAGCTTGGCTGGATAAGAATTCTTGACTGAAAGTCGTTCTCTTTCAGGATCTTAAATATATTGTACCACTGCTTTCTCACTGCATGGTGCCTGTTAAGTAGTCCAAACTCAGTCTTTATGTGGTTTACCATGTATGTGATGAGTCTCTTTTCTCTTGTCACTTTCAGGACTTCCTGCTTCTCTTCAACATTTGACAGACTGATTAGTATGTGTGTTGGAGTAGGCCTATTTGATTTATTCTATTTGGGGTTTGTTGGGCTTCTTTGATTTGCATATTTATGTCATTTGTAAGGGTTGGAAAGTTTTCCCTCATTATTTCCTCAGTCTTCCTAGCCCTTTACTTTTTTCTCTTCTCCTTCTGGGACACTGTTGATTCTTATATTTGTGTGCTTCATATTGTGCATCATTTCCCTGAGATCCAATTCATGTTTTTCTGCCATTTTTGCCATCTGTTCTTTTGTGCATTTGAATTCAATTGTCTGGCCTCTACTTCATATATTCTTGCTTCTGCCTCTTCAGATCTCCTTTTGTATGTCTCTAGTATGTTTTTAATTTGGTCTACAGTATCTTTCATCTCTGTGATATCTGCTATTTTCCTATTTATTCTTTCAAATTTTTCTTTTATGCACTTCTGATATCTTCTTGATATCCTTTACGTTATTAGTCAACCCACTGAATTTATTTAGGAGATTTGTATGAACATCTTTGATTAGTTGTTCCAAAGTCTGTCTCTTCCGATGTTTTTATTTGGTCATTTGGCTGGACCATATCTGCCTGTAGCTTCAAGGCATATGATTATCTTGATAGAGTTATTTGGGAAGTTGATTTCCTCCAGTCATCTAATGTTTTGTATTTATTTGGCTTTATATTGAAGGTCTCCTTTTGCACTTGGTTCATTAGTAATTCCCCACCAAACTAAGGCCCAGATCTCATACGGGGGATGCAAGTCTACTTGAGGATCTGTTTGAATCTAGATAGACAGACAGTTTGCCAGATGGCACTTTCTGTTTCTTCTGAGCAGATAGCACCCTGGGACCTTCTCTTCACCTTTGTCCCACCTCTTCTTGACTGTGGCAGCCAGGTGAGCTGGATGGAGATGTGATGCAGTTCCAACCAGGGCCACTGGTCCTGGTGCGTGCTAAACATGCCAATCCCGGGGTTTGGGGTGGGTAATGTGTACCTCAGCAGATATTCTGCTTGTGGGTTTGATGGGTCTGGTGGCCCCCAAGCTCCTGCTTGGAATGCTGATCTTTGGCTGTGGGACTGGATATGTCAGCTGCCTCTGTCCGTAGTCAACTTGGAAATGTCTGCTCCCTAGGCGTGGCGTGGTGTACAGGGTGTGGTGCCTGTCCATGCCAAGTACGGGCATGCAGGGTGTGTAAGAGGCACGGGGTGGGAAATGGCTTGCTTCTTCATCCCCATCTCCCTGTCCGTGCACTCCTGAGGGCTCTGGGCCTTTATATGGAAAGGGAGTGGTAGGCTGTGGCACTAGCTGGGTGGTTTCTGTGAGCAGGGAAAGCAAGTTTACTGGCTTCTGGGTTCTCCAAGGGAGTGCTGGGCTGTGGAGCCGAGGGGGCTGATAACCCAAGCTAGCCTCAGGAGCAGGTACTTTTCTGGGTGTGCCTCTTGTCCCCAGTGGAGTCCCGACCAAGCCCACTCACTCCATTCCCTGCAGTCCAGTTCCTTAGCTTTTTCATCCCAAACCTCCCAGTGTAGTGTAGAACATCCCCTTAGGTTACTTACACCCTGGGACTGCTATCCTGGTTGTAGTTTTCTGTCACTTCATTAGTTGTTCCTTGCGGTGAACTAAACCCATCCTATTCTGCCATCTTCCTGGAAGTCCTTCATATTTTAACTTTCTTGGCTCTCATAACTTTATGAAAATTACCTATTTATGTACCTTGATTTTCATAAGACAGCGTAAACTTCTGAAGATGGTGCCGTGCTTGAATTTGTATTTTCAACACTATTTAGCACAGTGCTTTGTACTTCCTAAGTACTTAGTAGGAATTTGAGTGCTGAATATTGGGTACACAGCTGACAAGGAGAATCAGGACATAAAATGGCAGTGATTAAAACAAAAATGAGAAGAAAAATAAGGATAAAAGGAAATACAAAGATTAAACCATGACGGGTACTGAGTTGAGGTTAAATATGCATTTGTTTCTATAATTTTCTATTTGTAGACTATCTCTGTGATGATCAGGTTGAATAAAACCCCAAATAAGGATTTTTTTTAAATAACTTAAATTTTCTTAAAATAACTTTTACTAAGGTTATGCATTTATAAAATACCCATTAAAATATCCTTTTTGTTCTTGTTAGACCAAATTACATAAAAATAAATTTACGTAATTGTTTGTTTTATTTTAACTAGGCGTTTACAGTCCCTAATTAAAAATATTACACTTCGAAGAACAAAGACAAGCAAAATTAAAGGGAAACCCGTTTTGGAGTTACCAGAACGTAAAGTGTTTATTCAGCACATTACACTTTCAGATGAAGAGAGGAAGATTTACCAGTCTGTGAAAAACGAAGGCAGAGCTACAATTGGAAGGTATGGAGTTTTCCCACTTAACTGATGAGCAGTTTTTAGACATGTTAGCTGTAAAGTCAGAAGTATACTGAAAGATAGTTTGCTTCTGTGATTTGAACTTATTTTTTAACAACTTCTTGGTTGATGTGAATGAAATAATATAACTTGCTAGGTAAGAAATTCCTCGAGATTAGGAAAAAATCAGCAGTTTACATAAAACAACAAGTTCTAAATTGTTAATCAGACAACGTTGCTTGCTTCTATTCCTGGCTTTAACTTTTCTTGACCTCAGTTTCATAATTTATCAAACGAGATCTTCTCTAATTATAATTAGTACCACTGATACTGTTTTAAAAAGTCTGTTTTAAAAGATGTTTAGGGAGTTATAAGACTTTTTTTCCTCTATTTTTCATTTATTATTTTTTCTTTTTTTTAATTTATATGTCTTAATAATAGGAAGGAGTCACTTTGGTATTGAGTTTTGTTGCTGCACAGTTACTACAAAATAATTGGATTAAATTGAACAAAAATATAATCAGCAAGATTCCTGCCTTAAACTATGTGCTAGGATTAAAACACATAATTGTTAAAAGAAGGGTGTGGCAAGTACTATAAGAGAGATAAAACAGAGAGAGACTTAGATGGTCATTGCCAACAGAAAATGAAATTGTTTCCAGTTGAAAGAGCAGGGAAAGTGTAGTGAAAAAAAGTGACTTTTGTTTCAGGCCTTTGAAGAGTAGTTCAGATTTGATAGATGGTGATGGAATGGTGTATGAGGTACAAGTTATCTTGATGGGTTTTTCAAAGTATTTACATTATTTCATTTCAGTAGCAGAAGATATTTATCTTCATTTTATAACTTAGGAAACAGGCAACAAAGTCAGGGCTAGAAGCTGGATTTTCTGAATCAGATACTGGGTTGAGAAACCATGGTGGGCCAAGTGGGGCCGTGAATGGAGTAGTGTGGCTGGAGTATAGGTATATGATGAGTAGGAGATAAAAGTAGAAAGGTAGGCTTTAACTGAATTATGAAAGGCCTAGAATGTTAGGCTATGGAATTTTTATGTTATTTAAGAGGTTTGAAAGATTTTGAGCCAGAGAATGTTTTCAACCTAGTTGGGTTTTAGAAAGATAAAACAGCCAGCCATGTAAGAGGATTATTACCTTATGAGTTGGAAATAAAAGTCTTGACCAGACTGGTTGCAGCAGGAGTGGAAAAGAGGAATTGTCTACTTAATGTGACAATTGAATGAAAGGATTAAAAATGGACTAAGATTTCAGAATTGGGGTATATAATAGAATGAAAGTAGGTATGTAAATAGCAGCAAATGAATGTTTGTTTTAGGACAAGTTGAACTTAAGGTACCAACAGACAGAAATGTAAGGCTAGAGTTGGAGCTTTTGATATATGTCAAATAGGACATTCTTCATTTAGAGGTGATAATTGAAGTCATAGGAGTAGATAAAAACATTGAGGAGCGTGTGTGTATATATATATATACACAGAAAATCTGTTAAAGACCTTGTATTAATTTGTTAGGCTGCCAAAATGCAATATACCAGAAATGGAACAGCTTTTAAAAAGGAAATTTAATAGTTACAAGTTTACAAAGTTCTAAGTCCATAAAAATGTCCACATTAAGGCATCAATAAGAGGTTACCTTCACTCAAGAAAGCCTTATGCCATCTGAACACTTCTTTCAGCTGGGAAGGCATGTGATTGGCATCTACTGGTCCTTGTTCGTGGTTCTGTTCCTTCCAGTTTCTGATGCCAGTGTTTTCCCCTCTAAGCATCTGTGGGCCTTTACTTAGTTCCTCCAGGAAACAACTCTTGAGTTCTGACTTGCTTAGCATCTAATGGGAAGACGTCTGCTGGGCTCTGCCTGTGTCTGTCTAGGCATCTGCTCTCCCTGTCAGTACTCCAAGCATCTTCACACATCCATGTTTCTGTCAGCTCTGAGGCAACTTTTTTCCAAGTGTGTGCATCAGAGGTTTCTTCAAAACATTTTCCCTTTTAAGGACTCCAGTAGCTAATGAAGACCCACCATGAATGGGTGGAGTCACATCTCCATCTACTCAAAAGGCCACACCCACAGTCAGGCACATGATATCTCGGTAGACAAAATCTAATCAAAACTTTCTGCCCTAAAATATTGAATCAGGATTAAAAGAAACAACTGACCCCATAAGATTGAGTCAGGATTAAAACATGGCTTTTCTGGGGTACACAATAGTTTCAGACTGGCACAGACTGAAACTTGGGAGAATGTCCACATTTAACAAATAGAAAGATAAAAACTGAATTGAATTTACCATCCCTGAAAAAAACTCTGCTTTTCCAACAGATCTTTCTCATATCCAACTGACTATTTGACATTTCCAGTGGATATCTCACAGGTATTTCTTGAAATGTCAAATAGTCAGTTGGAGATGAGAGACCTCATGAAAGTATTCTCAGTTTGATATGTTTGAAAATCACCTGTGTGTAGATGGTAATTAGCACCATGAGACTGGATGAGATCACCAAGGGAATGGGTGAAGTTAAAGAAAGAGAGCAAAGAAGATAGAAGGAATGACCTGTCAGGTAGAAGGAGGCACCTACCCAAATACCTTGCATGTGGTAAGCATCCAAAAGAGGTCTCTCAACCATGAAGTACTGAGTATTATTGTAAGATGTGACCATGCAAGGGAATAATTAAAGTGTTGGCAAGGGTTACTGCATTTGAAAGGTTTGAAAAAGAATAATTTTGTTAGAACTGTTCTCAGACAAGAAATATAGTACTTTTTAAAAGTATTCTTTTTTATAGGTAATGCGTTTACTAGCATTTATTGAGGTGTTAGCCTCAATAAATAAGTAATCTTTATTACATTTATTACTAGGTGTTAAGCATTGGGCTGGAAGCATAGGTCTGTTTTGCTTTTCTTGATTCTGTTTCCTGTGGTCCTTTCTCTTGTTTTTATCATTGGCTATTTTATGCTGGTTTCAGTATGACTTTTATTTCTTTGATGGTTCACTTCCTTGGATTGTACCAGCTTATCTTTCATGTCTATACTGTCTTACCTTATCCTTCCTGAGCTCTTGTCTCTCCTTTAAGCTGTTTTTTTTTTTTTTATGAGAGGAAATTTTGGAATTGAGTGATGTTAAATTATAGCAATATCCCTTGGTCGCGATTTTTATTTGTTCTCTCATAGCATTTTTTGGTGAGTTTTCTTAGACTTCCATTTGCTGTCTTCCTCTCCTCTTGTGTGCTGATTATTATCTTTCTTCGAATATCTTGAGTTACTTCTGGATTAGCTATTTGCAAGAGATTCCTTGAGGAGAGGTCTAGCCATGTACCAGTTAGTAGAAAATAACCCTGTATATGTGAGTTACATGTGAATTCTTTTAGGTTTTACTTTCTGCTCATACAACAGTCAGTCAGAAGCCTTAGGGTTGCTTACAATGTAGAGTGCCTTGCCCGTGAACAGGGTGTGTTTATGTGATTCCTTATTCAGGGTCAGTTTGCCTGCCCTCTTTGGCATAAGACTTGACTTGTTCAGGGAAGTCAGGCCACCAGCCATGTACTCCATTTCTATTATTGAATATCCCCTCAGGGCATGCCATCTGTTTGAAAGAATTGTGCTCTGGCAGCTCGATTCGAGATCTGCAGTCATATCTCTCAGCATATCCCATCCGACTTTTACTGCAATTGGCTGTCATTTTCATATATTTTGTTTTATTATTATAAATCCCTCCTGGTTTCATTAAAGATATAGCTTGCTTTTCTGTTTTTCATTCTTGTTGTTTTGGAGTAATTTACAGAGAAGATAATGTCACTTTTACTCCATTCTTGTAGAATAGGAAATATTACTGTTTAGAGGTTTTCGTAATATTTGACATTTTTACTCCAGGTATTTTAATGAAGGAACTGTCCTTGCACACTATGCAGATGTCCTTGGTCTTTTGCTTAGATTGCGGCAGATTTGTTGTCATACTCACCTGCTTACAAATGCAGTGTCCTCTAGTGGTCCCTCAGGTGAGTAAATGTGGTGGTTTATACCATTATATTTGTTAGAGGTATTTAAATTAGAATGAGGAAATTTTCATATGGCCCAATATCTGGTTTATTTTCTATTGTGAAATGGACATTGTGTAGGACTCAGCTCATTGTATAGGAGTCCCAGTGTAGGACTCAACTGGGAAATATGCCCAAGAATTTCAGGACTCTCCTACCAATGAAATGGAATTATATTGAGGGCTTTCCAGGATTTCCAGTGAAATTCTCAGAAAAAAATGTTCAAATTGTATCTTCTTTTTATTCTGTGCTAAGGCTGATGATATTATAATGCTGCTGCTGTGGTATATGGGTTGTCTGTTTGCTTTTGAATTTTTCTTAAAATTTTTAATTTAAACCACGCTTTTTATTTACGATAGAGGGAAGAATGAAAGCTACCCATACTAGCAAGAACAACTTTTCCCTATATAAGATAGATTAATTTGTCTAGTGGTATTGAAAATCTTGCTCTGAAATTAATTTTTCAGTCTTTGTCTCTAGGAAGTGATACACCTGAAGAACTGCGAAAGAAGTTAATAAGGAAGATGAAGTTAATTCTGAGCTCCGGTTCAGATGAAGAATGTGCAATTTGCTTGGATTCTTTAACAATTCCTGTGATAACACATTGTGCACATGTATTTTGTAAACCTTGTATTTGCCAAGTCATTCAGAATGAGCAGGTTAGGTTAATTTTTTTTGCTCACTGTAGGCTCAGTGTTTGAATAGTGGATGTGTTTGAGTGTAGTGAAGACCCAAGTCCAAGAAACTAGAAAGAGTTCTGCAGGTGGATTTAATAATGTACCTTTTATAACCTCTGATAGTTAATTATTGTCATATAATTAAGCCGTTCTAATATATACAGACATTTTTGGAAGCATGGTTTCCCAGTCAGTGTCCTAGTTCCAATAACAGTTTACATCATGGCAGTGCAAAAAGTAGACTGAGAATCTGAGAAGCAAAGGTAGTTTAAAACTTTTTAGTAGCCATGTTTTTAAAAATTCAAAAGAAACACGAAAATTAATTTTAGTAGATTTTAAGCCACTTTATATATTAACATACTCAATATGGAGATTATTAATGAGATGCATTATAAGCTTTTTTCTCTTTAACTAAGTCTTCAAAATCCAGTGTGGCAGCATACCAAAACAAAAACGTGCTTTTAAAAAAATTCGGTGTACATTTATACACTTGCAGAACATCTCAGTTTGGCCTAGCATGTTTCAGGGGCTTGATGGCCACATATGGTTATTGTATTGGACACAGTAGGTCCAGATCCTTTTGTGTGGTAGAATTTTTAGAAGTGAAATATTCCTTTAAATTGTCCTTCAGTTGGGGTAGAATTTTTTTAATTGAGTTATAACCTACTCATGGAAAAACTGCATAAATAATGACTATACAGCTCAGTGAATTATGAAGTAAACTCATCCATTTACTACTACCTAGATCTCCTTGTATCCCCTAACAATCATTTATCCTTTTCTTTCTCCTCAAAGGTAATCCATTATACTGACTTCTAACATAGTTTCAGAATCTTTTATTGTAATAATGTTTGTTATCTAGTAATTTTATTTTATTAGTGGGTCTGGGTGGAAATGGACATAATAGACGTTGCTTTGAATGAACCTGATACGATTTAAAAGATCTGGACCAGCTTTATAAGACATTAGTTAAGAAGGAACTCCGCCCCCGCCCCCCCCCCCATGGGCAGGCACTGGGAATCAAACCCAGGTCTCCAGCAAGGCAGGCAAGAATTCTGCCACTGAGCCACCGTCACACCACCCAAGAAGGAATTTAAGGAACTTCTTAAAGATAGTTCTGTGCTATTCTTTTAAAAATAGTGTGCTGTATTACAGTTAGGTCAAATAACTCTTATTTGACGATTTCTTTACTTGACTAAATATGCAAATATTTACCGTTAAGCTTTTGCTGCTGGAGAAGAGCATACATTTTTTCCTCCTCTTTTATCCTTCCCACTTCATATTAGAACACTACATATGTCTGGAGTTTAGCATATACAGATTTATCTCAAATGGCTGAATATAATAAAAGGTTTAATAAAAGGTTAGCGCTCAGGTGGAATTTGCCATACTTTTAAACAGTTTAGGTAAATTTACATTTCTTTTCCTATAGGTGTCATTCATACTTTGTTCTTTTCTTTTATAGCCACATGCTAAATGCCCTTTATGCAGAAGTGATATACATGGAGACAGTTTATTAGAATGTCCTCCAGAAGAACTGGCTTGCCACACTGAGAAAAAGAATAATATGGAATGGACATCCAGTTCAAAGGTAAAATACGTGTGCAAATATTTGAGTATTAACTTATTTTATATTTATTATTTTACGTTCCTAACAGTAATTCTGCTTTAATCCTTTGTATATATACTTTGTTGATGGGTACTGATTTTTTGTTTATTTCTAGTGGCAAATTTGGGAGGAAAGAGAAAATATTCAGATTATTGTAGCATTCTTTTAGTCTTTTCTTTTTTTATTAGTAGTTTTCTTTCATTTTTGCATATTAGGGAAATGCCGTATCTGGACTTTTTCTTTCATGCTAAAAATACTGAACATTTACAGTAATTTTGAATGTATTTTGCCAATTCAAAATGGAATCTCATGTGTGTCCTAATTTTTTTCAGATTAATGCTCTAATGCACGCATTGATTGACTTAAGAAAGAAGGATCCCAACATAAAAAGTTTAGTTGTTTCTCAGTTTACAACATTCCTGTCTTTAATAGAAACACCACTTAAGTAAGTTCAACAGGGTTTCTTGCTTTAAATAAAAGGATTTTATGTAAGTGTTTTGATTTGAATAGCAAACAAAAAATTTAATTTTTTGTGAGTTTTATTTCTTCTATGTAAAATAATATTCAGTCACAATAAAGAATAAGATTTTAGAGATTAAGTTCTGAATTTATCAGAAAAAATACCAACTGACATAGTAGGCACTCAGTAAACATTTGTTAAAATAAATGAGTGAAAGAGTTGATTGAGAGATTCATAATTTTTAACATTGTTTTATATAGTGTAGTAAGTGTTACTTGTCTCTCTCCTCTGCTCCATTAGAGCCTCTGGATTTGTATTTACTCGTTTGGATGGTTCCATGGCACAAAAGAAAAGAGTTGAATCAATTCAGTGTTTTCAGAACACTGAAGCAGGATCTCCAACTGTAATGCTTCTGTCCTTAAAAGCAGGTGGAGTTGGTTTGAATCTTTCTGCAGCTTCTCGAGTGTTTTTAATGGATCCAGTAAGTAGTTTTCTAGACTTTTGTGTTATTTCCTTCAAAAAAGAAGTTTAAAGGCAATTTAGTAAATACCTTCATATTTACAATTAATTGTGAAAATTCTTGACAAATTTTAGAAATGTTTAGTAATAATTTAGTAAATATATATTTTGGGCATTCTCTTAGGCATTTTGCATCTGTCAACTTCTCTATGAGGTGAATATTGCTATTATCCCTGTTTTACAGTTGAGAATATTGAAACACAGAAAAGTTAAATAACTTGCCCTGCGTCACAACGCTGGTAATACAAAACCAGGGACAGAGCCCATGTTATTAATTAATGGTCTATGTTCTTATGCTTCTTTCTATAAATAGAATAAGTGTCTGTTAACTATAATGCTTTAGGATGGTGGTTCATTCATTCAGCCAGCCACTACTGAGATCCAGCTTTGTGTCAGGCACTGCTCTAGGCTCTGGGAATCTGCCTGTAAAGAATGTAGACAGTCATTACCCTCATGGTGCTAGTGGTCTCAAGCTTTAATGTGCAGAAGAATTATGTAAAATGTAGTTTTTGTCCTCAGATTTGGGAGTTCTTAGATGAGATCCAGGAACATGCATTTTAAACATACAACATAGGTGATTCAGATGCAGCTGATCTACCGTCACAACTGGAAAAACAAGTGCCATTCATAGAGTGTTCTGAGTCAGTTTTATCGCATCATATATTGCACTTGTGCTTGTACAATATAGACCTAGGGGTGGAGTCTGAACTTTGCTTGCCAAGGTATGTGATCTGGAGTTGTATCCGCATAGGAGCACCTTTTCTAAATGTGCAGAGGGGCTGTTTGGACTGGAAGCAGTAAGGTTTCTAATTTGCAATGAGTATTATTTAGGCTAGAAGCAACGCTGTGCTATTCTATTCCTGTGCATTCACCGATTAAGATAGGTGGCTTTAGCTCATTGCCTGGAACTCAGAAGATTCTTAACATGTAGAAATTTAACTGAGATGCAAATTTGAGTTATGAGGCAACCTAGATGATGCATGTCCATGTTAACTGAGGCTTGTTTTCTTAATTGAGGGTAACCTTCCCAATAAGATTACAACCAGACACATATTTAGGTGGTAATGGGATTCACATTAATGTCATGGGTGGCAGTGGTACCCAGGATGAAGTTTTAAGTCTTCATTAGGGTTTATTATTTAAAAATTTAACTACAGATTAAATTTCATATTAACTAGCCTGATGATATACTAGAAGCTGATTTTGGAATACGTTTCCAAAGTATTTTCTTTGCTCTAAGAATTTTAATACCTGATAGGAAAGAGATTAATGTTAGAATAATTAGACTTATAAAGTTGATCATAGACTACAAACTCTTTAGCAGTTATAGTTTAAAAGATTTACAGAATGTTTTGGCAGTTTATAGTAAGAAAATTGTATTTATTGAACATTTTCAGCTTTTCAGTGTTGTTTCTAACTTTAAAATGAAAGCCAGATCCCAGAAATAAGATTCAATCAAAAAAAAATTTGTTCATGAAGATCTTGTCATAGAATGTTGCTTAAGAGTTAGTGTAATATTTTGATGTTCCTTTATGAGCTTCCTGTAAGAAAGTGGGAGCTATCAGCTTTATATTATCAGGAGATAAATTTATTGATTCCTGGTAGGCACACTTGATGTATACTGCCAGCTCATCATTGTGTTCCTAAGCAAAATACAGGCAACAGACAGGAATGTTTTACATGGATTCTTGGTATAGCTGTTTCAATTGTGACATACAAAATATTCCAAAAATAATAATTTTATTAAATATTATCTGTCAATTTGAGAAAATCATTAGCTAAGTATGTCTTTAAATATTAACTTCCGTACTGAAAAAGAACCCCAAACTCAAAATACAGCAAATTAATAGTGGAACCTTTCTTTCTTTGGATCTCAAAAGAACTCAAAAAAAAGAAAATGATAGTTAACTTAAGCATAAATAGTGCTATAGACCTGTCATCTACATATGTATCTGTGATTTTGTTTATGTTTTCAGCTAGTACTTTGCTGTAGATAAATATCCCCTTTCCCTGTTCACCTGTAAGAACCATCCCACAGATTCCACTTTTAGAAAATTCAACAGTCTCTATTTAAAAAGTTCATGATATTCTGATTTTTCTTTAAAATTCACTTTACTACTAGCATTGTAGACCAAAGGGCTCTTTTTATTTTGCCCTTTTCATTGCTTCATTATTTTATTCTTTAAGATATTCCCCACAATAATGCCAATGTTAATTAGCTAATGTTAACTTTTTAAATTCAGTTTTGAAGTCACACTGATTTCAGATTCAGAAAATTGCATCAACAAAGTCTCAGACAATTTTTGGATCTTTTTATTTTTTTGTATTTTGTATGGAGGAAAGTGAAAGTAATAGAACTAATGACCACAAAAAGTAGAGAACTTTTTTGTAAATGCTAATCTGTTCTGGTGTGAATTAAGTCATATAATATGTAAACTTTTTTCACTCTGTTAAGAAGGTACAGATTCACTTTAAAATAAAAAATTATTCAATCAACAAATATTTATATTATGTGCTTACTATTTGTCAGACCTTCTGTTAGGTACTAGATGCAGTGGGGTGAAGTGATGAGTGAGAATGCCTATCCATAATAGTGATTGGAAAGCTAAGGTGATGAACAATATTTTTTCCCAGTGTGTTTATAATGTCAGTATCAGAATTTCGGTTGGAAAACGTGAATAAAACTGAAAAGAAAGGAGTAAGATAGAACACTCACAGATCAGGGCAGTGATAAAGTTAATTATGTTCTTGTTAGGCCTGGAATCCTGCTGCTGAAGATCAGTGCTTCGACAGATGCCATAGACTTGGCCAGAAGCAAGAAGTTATCATTACAAAAGTGAGTTTTTAAACCATCTTTTTTTTTTGTAATGTGAGCAATTCAGTGACATTTAGTACATTTACAGTGTTGTATAACCACCACCTCTATCTAGTTCCAAAACATTTCTGTCACTCTCAAAATAAAACCCAGTACATATTAAGCGGTTTGTTTCACCAGACTTCACCCTCCACCTGTCTGCTGGCAAGCACCAATCTGTGTTCTGTGTCTATGGATACACCAGTCCTGGATGTTTCATATAAATGGAACCATACAATGTGTGACTTTTTGTGTCTGGCTTCTTTTACTTAGCATAATGTTTTCAAGGTTCATCCATGGTGTACCACATATCATCACTTGCTTTTTATGGATGAATAATATTCCATTAGGTGTGTATGTGTGTATTACCACAGTTTGTTTGTCCATTCATCTGTTGATAGCCTGTTGGGCTGTTTCCACCTTTTAGCTATTGTGATTACTGCTCTTGGTACAAATACATTATTTGAGTACATGTTTTCAGTTCTTTTGGGTATATACCTAGAGTAGAATTGCTGGGTCATATGTGATACTATGCTTTTAACTTTTTAAGGAACCACCAAATTATTTTCCATAGCAGCTGGGCCATTTTACATTTCCACCAGCAATGTACGAGGGTTCCAGTTTCTCCACATCTTCGCCAACACTTAATATCTGTTTTATTGATTTTTTAATAATCATCCTAGTGGGTATAAAGTTGTATCTTATAAAAATCATCTATTATAAGATTAGGTGTTTTTTTTTTTGGTTACACAAATAATGCAGGAATACATTATTGTGAAAGATTGAAATAGAATTATGCAAAGCAAAATATGATAATCACTTTTATTTTTCTCTTTAGGGGAAACCGCCATTGGTAGTTTAATACACATTCTTCAAGTTCCCTTTCTCTGTATTTATGGTATATTCATATTGATGTATATGTGTTTATCGCTCTTTAAAAGGTTTTCTTTTAAAGGAAAATTGGATCATACTTTTACTCTGCGATGTTTTCTTTCCCCCTTAACAGCTTGTGGTGGTGATTTTTCTGTATCAATACATTTAGATAAAGCCCATTTTTTTTTGAGCCATGTGATATATTTCATAATATAGATATATCATAATTTATATAGCCAGTCCAATTTTTTGCTAATACACCGTGCTATAATAAGCATGATTGTACATAAATCTTTGGGTATAAGTATTTCTTTAGGATAAACTATGTAAACTAGAGTCTAGGATTTAGAATTTTTATTAGAAAACTGCCCAGTTACTTTCAAATAGGCTTTATGATGTATGAGAATGATAGAAATTTATATCATCGTCAGAAAGTGCCATTCTAATTTACACTTACTGTTTGTTAACCTTGAGCATATCTCACATTTGTTGTCCATTAATACTTCTTCTGTCACTTGCCTGTTCATATCTTTTGCCCAGTTTATACTTTTCATAAAGTATAAACTATAAGTTATAATATAGACATACTTTTATGTATAAAGGAGCCCTTTATACATTCTGATTTTAATCTTTGGTTTGTTATATATATTGCAGATGATTGATCACTGTCTTTTGCTTATCTTTGAACTTTGTGCTTTATGTCATGAAAAAGTTTTAATCTTTTTATGATTTAAAAAACTGTCAACCTTTTTCTTTATAGCTGTTGGGTTTTAACGTCTTACTTAGGACAGAAGATGTTCTCTTCAAATTTTTAAAACTATTATATTTCTAATTCTTTCGGAAAATTTTATTTTGCATTTTGTTGTTCTTATTCTTTCTCAAATAACCATTTCCATCACCATTTTTTTTGAAAAGTCAGTCCTCTTTTTCCAGTGATTTGAAATGTCACTTTTATCATAAACTAATTCATATATATCACACAGATTTATTTCTTGACTCTTTTTTGTTTCATTGATCTCTTATTCCTAGGACACGATTATTCTCATAATTACTAAAGTTTTGTAGAATGTGTTTAATATCTTGTAGATCAAAGTATTCTTATTACCCCTTTTGAAAATTATATTGGTCATTCCTATTATTTATTCTTGAATGGAACCTTGGGTTTAGGTTATCAGATCTCATTTTAAAAATCTTGCTTGGAATTTGGATTTGTATTGAATATATGTTAATTGGAGAACTGTCTACTTTAAAAGTGGAGTGTTCCCATCAAGAAAATAAATCCCTTCATTTATTTAGGCCTTTAATGTATTTCAGTAAAGTTTTATAATGCAATTCCTTTTTCTTTAATTATTTCAGTAACTAGGCCCTCATATACAATGTTGAATAGTAGTAGTGATAGTAAAGAACATTCTTGACTTGTTCTTGTCTTTCTTGGGAATATTTACTGTTTTATGTTAAGCGTGTTCTTAGTGAGGTATCTGGTAAATACCCTTATAAGATTGAGGACATGTCTTCTATTCTTGGTTCAATGAGTATTGAGTGATGAGAGAAAGCAGTGCTCGGCTTTAGTTATTGTATCAGTTTCTAAATATTCTCACTGTTTATTGAAAAAAGAAAATGAGAGTTTCTGCTAGGCTGCTACTGGACTTTGTTGATGGTTATTTAATGCTTGTAAGAAAATAAAGTCCTTTATATTAGACTGACATTCTCATCATGTCTCTTTTTTTTTCCTGGGAAATATTGTTAGCTTCTCAATAATAGTTAACTTAATTTTTGTAGAGTTTTTTTTTTAATATTAGAGATTTTTAAATATTTTGACCTAAAAAGTACTTAATGGCTTTAATTTTTTTTTTCTTTTTGAAGTTCATTGTGAAAGACTCTGTCGAAGAAAATATGCTGAAAATACAAAACACAAAGAGAGAACTTGCAGCTGGAGCCTTTGGAACCAAAAAAACAAATGCTAATGAAGTGAAGCAAGCTAAAATTAATGAAATCAGAACTTTAATTGATTTATAATTTGTGGGATTTTGATAAGGTCAGTTTGGTCAGATAACATACAGAAGTTTTAGAAATGAAACCTAGAGAGTATGTCTTCAAAAGAGGGCATATCATTTTTTTATCAGTAAAGAAATATTGTTGACACATAACCTCTTCTATATATGATCCTATTTTTAATAATATTTCCAATAGCAATAAGTTCCGTTATATACTGTGGCCTCCAAATTTTTTTTGAGAAAAAATAATTACTTTGTTATTCAACTTTTCATAGTATGTATGCTGAGTATTTTCATAAAACTTCGAAGTACTCAGCTTTTTCGTATTTCAGAATAAGGCCAAGCGTTTTATACTTTTGACCAAATAAAGAGTTATTTTCCATATTAGATACATTTGCTTATTCGACAAAGCAATGGATTCACAGTCCTTGTAAACAATTTATATATAGACCATCCAAAAGATTGATTTATTGGACATTCAAAAAACTTTATTTGCATTCCAGAACCAAACCATAAATGAGAGACCAAAGTCCAGGTTAGCAAATTACTTGCAATTTTATGTTCATGAAACAATTAAGGACTCTGTCATAGCACTGTTTTCTTCATTTTAGTCAGCTGGTACTTCATTGTTTAAATGTAACTTGATGTTCAGGATGTATATACAGAATATGGGGGTGGGAAGGAACCAGTTACCCATTTTGATTTGAATATTTAAATTATGGAATTGCTAAATAGATATTTCTATAAATAGATAACTTTTATTTATGTAGTTTTTTGGGAAATAACTTTATGAACTTTTATAATTCAGAAGACCACCATATGTAGGAGGCTTGATAGCAGGATGGAAATTGGACTGGATGACCGTTGTTTCAACTCTTAAAGACATCTTAATCCTTAATGTAAAAGCATCTTTGTTATATGTATTTAGAATCAGTTTCATTTTGGAATGTGTGCCTGTGGAATTGGTCAACTTTTTCTTCATTTTTTGTGAATAAGCAAACTCAGTAATTACCAAGGAATTTTAGAAGACTCACAGTCACATTTAAAATAAACAAGATATAAATTTAGCGTCAGGCTAGGTAGTCAGTGGTGTTTTTGCCTTAAGGGGAGCCTTATTTTGTTAATTAAAAGAAAGATTAATTACTGTAATAAGAGAAGCTTCATGTTTGATGTTACAGACTTAACAATTGGGATTTTACTTACAGTATGAGAAGTGACTTGGCAAAGTCAGGAGGGGATTGGAGGCAACGTTGTGTTACAGGGCACAGATCTAAAGTATGTACCAAGTCTATCACCAGCTTAAGCCCTCCTCTCCCTGGACCCTCTCTCTTGCTTCAGTAAAACAGTGGGTTGGAATCTTCCCACTGTAGATTTTCTCACTGGTAGGAGGTGGGGTAGAGGGCTGATGAAAAGGACTAAAGACCTTTCTGCAGGGATAAGTGAAGAAGAATAATTTGGGGTTTTGTCCACTAGTATCAGGAGCAATAGAGAAGTTCTTTGCCTTCTAGGACTAGTCAACTGATACAATGAATAGAAGTCCCAACCTTCATTACATGGAAAAAAAATTAGGTTGATCAAAATCCAATGAAACAGGATATGTGGGTTCCCTATCTACCAATAATCTAGTGGTATTAAATATAAAAATAGTTTTTTGGCAAAAAACACAACCTGCTCCTTACTGAAAAAGGCAAAACCTACAAACTTGGTTTGCTTCTTTACCCAAACATTTACAGAGTTGTGTTTTTAAACACATTCATAATGGTAAGTTTGGTATTTAAAAAATACCTTCCTTGTTTTTGTACAGTTCTGTTAAATGGTGTTTAAAAAAATTCAGTTCATCCTAAGAAAATATATAAGCCACTGGCATGAAAACGTTATATTATGCTATGCTGTTAATTGTTACATCGTGTAGAATAATAATAGCTTTAGAAATATATTGAAGACATTGTATGCTCACTTGTGGTTCAAACTGAATTTTGTGGTTCAAAGTGGATTTTGTTTTAACTTTAAAATCAATAAAAGTTTCAAACATTTTATTAGCTTCAGTTTCATAGTTTTAATGACTACTTTAAAGGAAATTAAGCTTCATTAAATTTCACACTTCTGTGGTGGATACTATATCTATTTTACATAATTTGTCTTGAACTGACAGTACATAAGAAGTACAGTGGTTTCGCTGAGGATAATCTACCTGTATTCACCCTTTTTTATTTTTGCTCAGTTTCACTATGATTGAATTTCTTGTTCAGAAATCAAAATATATATATTTATTTTAAGTTCATTTTAAATGCCTTGGAAAAACTAGTTCTAATTATTTTTATTGGACAGTGGTATTTTCTGACACTGGATCATTGTAGATTTTGCCTTAATTACAGGTCTAGGATTAGAAATGGTTAACCAAGAAAATAAACCTAATCAGTTAACAGTGTTACCCACGAGTACCAATGAAACTGTCCTCAGGCAATTTACATTTTCTGTTGGGGAACGGTCAGAGATGTTGGCATATTTTTTTCTCATTTGCTAAAGTTCTATTGTTTAGAATTTGGTTGAGGTACATTAAAATCATGAGGCAAGCGTGGGCCACGGTGGCTCAGCAGGTAAGAACGCTTGCCTGCTGTGCCCAAGTACCGGGGTTTGATTCCTGGTGACTGCCCATGTTAGAAAAAAAAAAAAAAAAAAAATCATGAGGCAAACTTTGTGGGATTAAATATACTAACCTTAAGTTTTTAACTTTAAAATATATGCAAAAGGTATAATCCTACAGGGAGTAAAAGCTTTACCTCATTTAATTCATAAGTATGGAGTAATCTCCCTTACAAGTTCTACAGTATGGAATTTAGCCCCTTATTTGTGTAGTATGTCTGAATAAAAAGCTCAAAATACTTAAAGCTGTGAATGATGATGGGAACACTTCCCTGCAGTGATAACTAACTTCCATGTTAATATATTCGTACTTTGTGATAAATAAGAGAAATACAGAAAGCCTTATTGCTTAAAAAGGAGAACATTTACACTGCATATCTGGATAGAATCTTTTGACATACCTAAGTTATTAATAAATTTTGAAAGGGTAAATGATTTATGATTTCCATTCAGCTCTTTTAATGGTTAAAATAGGCAGTTTCTTACTCTTTTTCAGTTTTCTGCTTATCCTTCCTGAAAACTTTTTTCTGACAAATTTATACCCATTTCTACTTGGAAAAAACTGATTTTTACTTAAAAAGGAATATAATTTTAATGACATATATACTTTAATATACATGGTATAGTCACCTCCATAACCTGAACCAAGTATCCAAAATTTTAAAATAATTGGTTGACTGGGATTTCATTTAGTAGAATTACAAATGTCAAAATAATTTCTCTTATCAGTGGATAAAACAAAAGTTCTGCACATCTTTTCTTTTACATCCAGTAGAGACAATTTCAAGAGTGCTATTAATGTGATGAGTAATAATGTTGAGTCTATTAAAAAGAGATTCTATATTGTTAGATGTGTGTTCTATTTATTAGGACAGGGATCTGGACTACTGTTTTAGGAATGTTTTTGAGAATGTTGAAGTCATTTCAGCATGATAGTTTATTAAAAATAAAGACAGATAAAATTAACCAGGATATGGTTTCTTGAAGCTTCAACTAATATTTTTTTTGTTGTTGGGTAGGGTTTTTTTCCTAATAGTACATCGCAGGTGTTTTAAGAGTCACACTAGTAATATGTCGAAAAAAATGAGAAGGCAAATATTTCATGAGAAATACAGTCTTGTGAAGGAGACTTAATACACTTCTTTCAGATAAAGGTGTAAGGAAGGGGAGTTAAGATAAATGTTTACTTTATGCATGTATCATACCCCATGGACCTCAATCAAGCATGGAGCTGATCTTTAAAGACACAGATTTGATCTTTGTCTGGACAAGTTTGTCTTACAGCCAATACTATCTATACCCATCACTGGTTCCAGATGATAAAAAAGTAAAGGGATATTGATAACCTCTAAAAATATACGTTCTTGTCATTTGAGTTACTGTTGTCTTTTTACACATCTTACCCCTGGAAAAGGTTTTGCGGTATAATTTTGTAGCTTTGCATAGAGAAGTTAATACTTCACTTTAACTTAAGGCATATCCTTGGAAGACCAGAGAAGGAAAAGAAATCTGCTAACCTCAAGCACGGACTTCCCAGGCTCATAACTTGATGCCTTCCTGTACGTTATATGCTATTTTCTGTAGTAAACTTGTCAGTGTATCTGATTCCAAAAGTTAATAGTCTTAAATCAACAAATTATGTAAAATTTTTTCCCCTACTTTAGGACTTTATCTCTTACTCTTACGTGTGAAAAATAGTAAGTAAAGGTAGTAAACACAAAAATTAACACCAAATGATGTTTGACTCCCATCCAACCACCACCAAATTTGGTGCTTTTATATCTTTTTCCTTGTTGAAAAAAAAAGCCTTGAATCTCATGATCCTTTCTGGTACAGATGTAGAGTTCTGAAATACACTTAATTATTTGGTTGGCATATTGCATGACCACAGTGATAAGGCAGTGGTATTTATTTGAAGACTAGGTTTCTGTTCATCTCTGCTGGAGGCCCAGAAACCAGCTAAAATAGAAAATAGTCATATAATAGAAGTTTTGCCTCTGTGGGCCAATAAAAACTGAAAAAAGGTAAATTCTTTATAAAATTAACAGGAAAAAAGTACTGTAAAGTAAAGCTGAGGCCTGTCCAAGTCAGAATTCAAAACTAAATTTCTTGGACTTTTTCTTATCCATTTGATTTATTATTTCAAGCAACCTATTTAGGAAGGCCTTTGTAAAAGTCCTATTTGAGGTCATTGTCTATCTTCATAGCAAACAAAATCAAAGCTTTTCTATTATTAAATTGAATTATTCCTCAGATTTCTGGAATTTGTATTTCTGGTTATAAACAGAAGTTTCTCTTATCTCTGCCTTTTTTTTTTTTTTTTTAACCGAACCAATGCCTCTTTTGACCACAGGTTTGTTTAATGCAGAGCAGGGCCCTGGAGTGAGAGATAAAAGAATTTGAATTACTCTATGATGTCTGCAAGTCATTTACCTTTCTTCTGATTTCTTTATCTGCAAAATGATACTATATATGCATCATAGAATTGATATGAGAATTGATATGTAAATACCTAATAAATATTGAGCTTTTCTTCTCTCTGCTTTTTTCCAGATGGTTTTTACTTAAAGGAAGCTGAATTTCAGCATCTGAAACTCAGAGAAATGTTATCAAATGAATTATCCAAACATAATGGACTATAATACATTTTTGCATTTGGAATAATGAGCAAAGCAAAAAGCAAACTATGGCAGACTCAGTATTTTATTTAAGCAGCCAAGTCTTAAATAAAGACTTAAATTTTCCTTAATGCCCCAAATCTCTGACATTAAAAAGGCAAACAATACACATGAATTTTTATTTATGGGTGTTACTTATGGTAATGTTTCCTGTGTCACTCAAGGAACTCTTCTCTTTAGGAAAGCCTTTACTGCTGCTAGAAAACCCCTGACTACCTATTGTATTTAGTGTAAGTCTTCATTGTAGCAAACTCTGAAGTGTCATTTGGGTCAGAGTCATTTGAAATGCTTACTGGTTGGATTGAAGATGCTATGGCTCCAATTTAAACCTCCTAAATCAGAACCTCTAGGGATGAGGAGCAAGAAACTTAATTCAGGAACAACCTGGTTAGGCACTTGGTGACTCTGGCCCCTAATTTTCAATTCATCCTTTTCTTCACTCTTCACATTCAATTCATGAGTAACTTCTCTGCCTTCCCCTTAGTGAAAAGGAGCCTGCCTGGCCTATCCTTGTTTCTCTCCAGGACCACTTTATTAAACCAGCTTCCCCATTGACTCTTAGGGCCTTTTTTTTGAGCTTGTTTACACACAGAAGCAAAAGCAGTGTTCTTAAAATTTAAATCACAAAGATTGGGTAAACAGAGGATTCTTAAGAATAACCCCAATGGACTGAATCATAAACTATGTTAAAATTCATTGATTCTTAATGCTACTAAAACAAAACACCCCAAATTCTCCTTGGTTACTTTGGAGGATGCGTGAAACCAGTTCCTTATTTTGAATACCAGAGAGTGAGGAGGAAAAGATGAAGCATTTATCCTATAGAAACTAAACCTCAAGATAACCTAATTATTGATAAATGGAAGTTTATAGAAATATTTCTGCTACTAAATTAGACTATCACCATTTTCCAATCCCTAATGAAATGACATGCAATTTAGGCAGTGATCATCAATTGTCATAAGAATATAACCAGAGTTTTGGAAGTACCCAAGAACTATAAAGTGTCCTTGCCAAAAAATTAGAAGTGAAATTTAAAAGCCAAAACTTAATCTGATCAGTCCTCTAGATCAGTTTACAGGAAATTTAGAAGATAGGGAACCTATCAAATTGCAATCAGTAAAATGTAGAATGTGAGAGACTACAGGACCAGTAATCTGGATTCTTTAGTAAGGAGTTGAAAGAAACAAACAGCAAACAAGGAGTAAGGAAACTCAAGATTCTCATCAGATAAATCAACCAGTTGTACTGTATGAGACTGAGGTCCTTATTTGAACAAAGTAGAAGTCAAAAACAAGATAATGGAAGAAACCTGGAATCAGTTTTTGGTATGGTAATTTTTAAAGTCCTTGTTTTAAAGCTAAACAAAATATTTACAGATGGAATTTATGTATCTGGAATTTGCTTCAATATCAGTGAGGAAAAAAGTAGGCGAGGGTATAAGACAGTTGTTAAAGCTGGATGATGGAAAGATTCTTTATACTGTTTTGCTTTTGTGTATGTTTATAGTTTCCCATTAGTAAAAAATACATACATATAAATTACATTAATAAAATTCAATTGTTGAATCTAGAATAAAATCCAAAGCACATGCTTTGGCCTATAAAGCTATTGCCTACATCTCGACTCTGAAAATCCATTACATCCATGGAGTTCCTTTACAAGTTTAGGTAAAATATTCAGGTTCTTCCTGAGCGCTTATAGCCAGACTCCACGGTTTCCCACAATGTTCTCCCCTCCAGGTCTGCAGGCCCCTGTGCATTCATTCACACCTACACTGATTAGGCCTGAGCCATGTAACCAATAGGATATTACTATAGAAATGAAAGAATGTGACTTCCAAGACTTTTAGAAAATGAAAAAGTGTGACCTCCAAGACTCCAAAGCCTTTGCAGTTTCTGTCCAATTAAACCTCTAAAGTTTCTTCCTGTCAGCATCTGTATACCTAGCCAATTTTCTGTTTTCTACAATAAAATGGCTGTATTTAATTTTAAAAAGTCATTTTGGATTCTACCCCTCCCTAGCTTGCCATTCCTTGCAACGTAAAGTCACCTGTAAATTTAATAAATATGCTTTACATTTCTATCATTTAAGTCATGAACAAAACCATTAGAAGGCAGTAGGTCCAATAGTGATTCTAACAGTCTGAAAGACTATTGAGTATGTTCAGAGATTGACAATAAACCTATGATGATTTTAAGGTTATAATGTCAAAAACAGGTAGATGCCCATTTAATATGGAGATACAAGCTGGGTGATAGACTAGATAAATTTGATGTCACTATTCTCTGTCAGATCTATTACCATCATTGGAGAGCACTACTGAAATCTTAGATATTTAGAAACAAAATTTTAAAGCTTGTATTTCGGTATCAAGCTTTATAACTGGTTTTGAAAACAATGATAAATTCCACAAATTATGAACTGATACTTTCCCTTATAGGGGAAAAATCCTTAATTTAGACAACCAAGACATGGCGATAAGTCTTTATTTTTCATACAGAGTGCCACTGCAGGTAATCATTCATAGAGCACACTGCTATTTTCAGATATACAGAACTGAACAAAAATATTTTAGCATGCTGCCTTACTATACATAGAAAACTGGTGAACATCTTCAGATGCTAAGACTAGGCAGTGAAATGGGTTAACTCCCTTTGCTGATAATGTTTATGAATCACTCAGCAGTGTATGAGCTTCTTTTACCTGAAAGCAGAATTACAATCACTCTGGTAGCCTCTGGGCAATTCTAAAATGCAGTTCTAATGAAGGGTGCAACAAGCAAGCAAGGAACAGATGCCATGTCCCCATTCTGAAGGGAGACGGAGCCTAGCTCCATACATTTTAGAACTGATATAGTCATCATTATAGCTTAATGTTGAGTTTCCCTTACCACATGTGAGATGGCAATCAGCGTTAAGAATTTCTGAAACATTAACTGAATAAGTGTAGGATTAAAAAGCAGAACACTGTCATTGTAACAGAAGTGCTACTTTACAACTTTTGCCCAGTTCTCACCTGTTGTCCCACAAAAACCCATCATCTGATGAGTTTTAGTGAAAGCCTCTAGCAACTGTAACAGACCTTTCTCAACCCAGTTCTAGATACTAAAGTATCAGAAACAAGTGCCCGTGAAATAGAGGTGTTCACAGGAAAATGACAGTGTCTACTGGAGGTAAGTGTCAAGTTTCCTCTTGATGTTGTCAAAGGAATCCGCTCCCATGTAATCAGCCTGGCCCTGCTCCCACCGCTCCTTCCGTTCTTCTGAGGATACAAAAGGCTGTGCTGCAGCTGGGGTCTCCCCAAGGGACAGATGTGATATGGCTCCTGAGGCATCTTCCTAGAAAGAGAGCATAATCAGACTCCTTGAGAGCTGGAAATCAGAACATTTCAGAAAATGTAATAAATTGAAGAAGGTGAGAAAAGCCGGATGAATTATCATGCAAAGTAGCAAAAATTAAAAAATATTACATGAAACAAACAAACAAAAAAAGACGCAAAAGTACAAGGGTCATATGATTTTTCTCCTAACAAAATGAAGACTTCTTGACTCAGTGAAAACATTGGGAGAACAAAGTAATTAGGGTTAATGTTTAAGTTCTGCATACCTTTCTACAGAAGCCACAAGAGAAAGCCAGTGTATAGACCAAGTCTGAAAGCTGCAAACAGTTCATTAGAAAGTGTAAGATGGATAAGGAACACAAGTCTCATGATAAATTCTCTATCTGTGTGGGCTCAGAAAGGTTGAGAACTTAAACAAAATGAATACCTTAGAGACTAAGCTTTCAGAAAGAACCTGCCCAGAGAGCCACACCACAAGTACAAGTTGTTACATTATAAGAATAAAAGCTAAAATGGTTTGAGACTATGTATCAAACTCATGGGTCCAAGCTTCATCTGTATTAAAGAGTAGCATCTATTCTTTTAGCTTCTTGTAATTTAATCTTAATTCTTTTTTTAATCATTGAACAATCTGCTTGGTTTTGAACAGCTTTCAGTTCCCATCTTCACCTTTCCTTGGTTCATAATTCTCAGACCTTGGAAAGCAGAAGGAAGAGGGTAAATGTGCAGGAAATGGGAGAAACCTACTTTAAATTAAATTTGATTCTCATTATGTATAAATAAGCCATCAACTTAAAGTGTACCATGAGAGAATATGGTGCTATCCTTTACAAAAGCTTTGAGGTGAGAAGGTACTGGAAATCTTAGTTGAGAAAGAAGAAGCCAGATGAATACAAGTCATTATTTTTAACAGAAAATGGGTTAACCAAATTTTGATTGTTTTTGCTGCTATGTATATGTAAGTATAGGTATACATGTGAATATTTATTTAAAGATACTGGAATTCAAAGGTATTTGGGTAGATTCAATGGGATTGTATATATGGCTGAAATTAATTACAATTTCCCAGATAAATTCTGTTCGTTATATCTTAATACATAACTTAGCATTTTAAGTCCTCATCCTCTTCCAAAGGAATAAACCTCAGAGGAAGACCTTTAAAATCAGAAAAGATGTTAAAACGTGGTTATTGCAGATATCAACATGTCCTCTCCATCCTACAAAGATATTAATTTTTCAGTAGCCTGTAATAACCGCAGGAATATAAATGTGGGAAATAAAAGTAATCCCAGAAAAGTATTTGTTGTATATCCATATTATTGTGATTTTCACTGCCATTACTTCTAAGCAGATGCAAAACAGATATTTAAGTTTTTTGATTGGGGGTGGGGTGCGTGGTCTGGGAATTGAACCCAGGTCTCCCGCATGGAAGGCGAGCCTTCTATCACAGGACCACCCGTGCACTCCAAAACAAGAATATTTAAATATTCACAATTTCTAAACATGAAATGGAACAACATTCTCTATTTTTATAGACTACCACTTTAGGAACCTCAGAATTTTTTATAGGACAACAGGTTAAGAATTTTATACTTACAAGATGTTTATGTATATTTAAAAACTCTAAAAATGTTTTGTATGCTCTCAAAACCTATGAACTTTGACACAAAACCTACTTCGGCTCCAGTCTTTGCTGATGATGCCTTTCCACCCTGAGGCAGCCATTGTTTTCTTTCCAGAAAATTTTATCTCTTTGTTTAAAGTACCAGTAAATATTCCCCATCTCACCTATATAAAGTGATATTTCAACTTTAAAAGAACAACAACAACAACAACATTGCAGAATAAAAATCATCTGAAAGCCAAAAAGAGAACCTACCACATTCAGGTACGAAAAGGTGTCTTTGACAAGGCCAAATTGTTGAAGCAGGGGTAAAACACTGGTGGTAAAAATGTCCCACCACAGGCTGAGAAACTCTGGATGTATCATCGAGGGATCATGGGCATCACTTTTAACATTTTTTGTTTTGGGATCATAGGTATAATTCCATGGTTTGATTCGTCCCAGGAAATGCACAACTTTGGCATTTGCACCAAACCTGCCAAGTAAACACAAATTGAAATGGTTAGCAGATTCTGCGTGCTGACAAAAAAACAAGCAGCCACTTTGTTCTGTAGCCTTAACAATGCATTTTCCATCCTGCAGTAGTGGTTGGGGGAAAAAGTGGCAGAAATTTTAGTTCAGTTATGTCTTAAATACAGTAGGGAATCTAAAGAAAGTAATGGCTCATTGCAACACCTGGAATGCCAATCCTCACTCATGAGAAAGGTGCAACTACTTGGAAAATCATTTGGTAATACCTAGTAATGCTGAAAATGCTCATGCTCTATAAAACCAAAGCACAGCTCCTAGGCATACACCCTAAAGAAACTTGCACACATATAACAGGAGACATCATCAAAATGCTCACAGCAGAAGTACTTTTGAAATAGTCATAACTGGAAACAACCCAAATGTCCACGTTAGATTACTGTTTATCAAATATTCACGCCTTCTCCAAATCTTCACAGGAGGGAGTGTGCATCTCTGCCTCACTGATATGGGGCATGGTCATACGACCTGCTTTGGCCAGTGGAATGGGGGCAAAAGTGATAGTGAGAAGCACTGCTCATTTCTGTCCACCCTCTCTGAGAAGTTGCAACTTCTGCCAGCAGAACATGCCCTGAGTACCCTGCTGGTTCCAGAAGCATAAGACAGGTGGAGTAGAAGGACCAAAACTGTGGCCTGTGTCCAAACCCAACTGGGATTATCAGAGCTGTCCCAGCCAACCCTCTGACACATGAGCAAGAAATACATGCTTATTGTTGCGTGCCATCAAGATTTTATGGTTATTTATCCATTCTATTTTTTTTTTTAATTTGCATATGGGCAGGAGGCACCAGGGATCGAACTCCAGACCTCCAGCACGGCAGGTCGGAGCTCTGTCTGCTGAGCCACGGCAGCCGCCCCCCATTCTATTTTTTAACAGACAAACAACTTTTGGTGTATTTATACCACGGAATACAACACAGCAGTGGAAATGGATGAACTATTGCCATACACATCATGAAGTTATATGGATGCATTTAAAAAAACATTTATATTGAAAAAACAAGTCAAATAAAAATATATACATATAATTCCACTTAAATAAAGGTGAAAAAAGACAAAAACATACTACTCAAAGAGGAGAAATTACAATCGATACAAATTTTATGATACTGTTTCTTTGGGGGAGAAGAGAAAAATTAATGATTGTGAAGGAACAAAAGGAGCTTCTACAGTACTTTTGGCTGTGTTTTATATCTTAACTCGGGTGGTAGATATTTTAAAAACTGCAAATTTTTTGTTGTATAGACAACTCTGTATATATATATATATACACTATATTTCACCATAAATAATTTCTTAAAAAGAATTGTTCTGCTCTGGCTGGGAGGAAATCTATGCACACAATTGATGCTTTTTGTTTTAGGATCATAATTCCAACTTGATGAATCCCAGGAAATGCATTTCTTCTGAAACTGAAGTGGGTAACTGATATCCCCAAGCTTCCTCTTTAAACAGAGAATTATTTTACACACAAACACACAAGTGCTCTAGATTTTATCCTCGAAAAGACAGAAATCCTAAGGACCAAATTTATACACAACAACGGCTATCATTTCTCAAACAATTAAAATTTTATAAGCAACTATGATGCATGAAGCACGATCTGTACCGCGAAAGGAAACACGAAGGATGTATCAGACTGTGGCCCAAGAGACTTTTGTCCGAAAAGGAGTTGGGTCATGTCCATAAGAGTCAGTGATAGCGTAAGGCAACAAGTCAGGGCTACCAGGAAGCAGCGATGGGAATCCCAAAGCAATTCAGGCCGGTGGGGACTTCCAGAGGAGACTCTGTGCAGGACACGGAGCCTGGGCAAGGCCTGGGAACGTGGGCTGGATTAAGACAACTGCCTTCAATGAATGTTCTGATGAAGAAGGGAGAACCCATGCTAGAGATGACGTGCGTGTGTGTGTGTGTCTGTGTGTGTGTGTCGGGGGGTGAGGGCACTGGGCGGACTGCCCTGTCCTTATACTATGAACATTTAGGCCTAAAACCAGAATGGAACACATTTCAAAGTACAGGTGTTCCTTCTGCCTCTCAGACATTCACTTCCCTGCCAGAGCCACAGTGTTTGTTTGCCTCTCCTATATTAACTGACCAGTAAGTTCAACTCACAATCTGCCTGAACCTCATTTACATGTCAGACTCCGTCATTACATAGGAGATAGGAATACTAATTAAGGTAAAATAAACATGAATATAGCAGAAATCCTATTCTTTTCTAATCTGCCCTTTTGACAGTTCAAAATGATAAAGCAGTAATAATAATAATAATAACAGCTAACATATATGGAACACTTACTATGTGCGAGGCACTGGTTAACATTTGCATGCATTAGTTCAAACTTCCAAACAACCATAGCAGGAAACTGAGGTATGAACTTGTCCAGGAAGGCATGGCTGGTGAATGACACAGCTGGGATTCCACCCAGGCAGCCTGCTGGTCACCTGGTTCCAGCGGTCAGGCTCCTGACCAACCTAGGCTGTTACTGTAAGACACTCTCAGAATTATAAGGACATCGCTGAGAGTGACATGAGTTAACCCATAGATCACTTCCCACCTACAGATGGTAGATCCAAGAGAAGGCTGGAAAAGGTGTGCCTAATGAGCCCAGGAAATACTCCATGTCAAGGATAGAGCAGTAGAAAGTTAACAATAGGTAAAAAGAAAGCTGCAAAGCAAGCACCTGAACAGAAACCGAAGAACACAAACATCTCAGAAGGATGCAGTACACACAATGCTTAGTGGGGGAAGGAGAGAAGACTGTGAAATGGACAGCGCTTCTTTGGGTTAGCAGGGGACCACAATGGATTGTGCTGGATGATGTGTGAGGTCCTTCCCTGTCCTGACTCTGTGATGTGAGGCTTCAGGGCTCATGGCACAGGAAAGGAACACTCCAAGGCACCTTGGGATGCCACTGCGGCATCAGTCACCTGAACAGTAAGAGTGCCCAGGACTCCGTGGAGCAGAGCTCAGCCTCTGGCTCTGTCTGTGCCCCAAGATGGTTCAGGTCCTGCCCATAACTCTCTCGGGGCCTCTTCCAACCTCCCGCCTCCCTGCTGCACAGCTACCTCCCACGTGAACATCTCCAGGAACCATTTGGGGGTCCCATTTGCAGACAGACGTCACCCTGCATCTTCCTGTGCCTCAGGCCTTGGGCTCCACCTTTATGAACCCAGAATCTCCAAGTGCCTCTTCAATACTAAATCATCGTTACCCTCCGTGGGGCAGGGGAAGAGTCCTTTTTCCTCAAAATCCCTTCTTTACCTATTCTACCATATGCGGTCAAAAACCAGATCCACTGGGATAGTCCTTTTATAGACAGAGCAGTCTGAGTTAAAGAAATTCCTTGGTGACACCATTTGAAGAAGAAACTGATATCTTAAAGGGTCCTAGATGTAGGGAGAATGGTCCTCTCTGCCCAAGACAAGGAACTCCTTGGGTGTCAGTGAGATGGAAGGAAGGCACAGAGGACAAAAGAGGTGAGCAGGATTGTGGAAGGCTGCACAGTTTGATGTCAACTCCCAGCGGCTACCAAAATCATCAGCAACAAAACAAAATAAACAAAAAAGTCACAAAGCAAATGATGTGAGTATGTTTCTTGAAAAACTGATGGAGGGATGTGGCCAGGGTATTGAGGGGCAGTCAGAAGCAGCGCATGAGGTTTTAGAAGTAGGATGGCAGAGAGAAGCACCAGAGTTAGTAAGAAAGAGGTGGGAATGCACAAAAATCATGCAGAGGCTTTGGAAGTAATGGGTTGCAGAAACAGAGTTCAGGCTACGGTGAGTCCTCTCTCTCTGTATAGTAAGGAATAGAACTCTTTTTTTTACATGCTTTAGTATTGCAATTACTTTAACCTAACTGGCCACTCACCTAACAGGGCTATGGAAATGGACTGAGGTGGGCGTGGGAGGAGGAAAACAAGTTTTAGAGCAAGGACTATTATAAGAAGAGGTTCTAGCCAGTACCAGGGCCCCTCTGGGTGAAGGGAGAAGAGGTAGGAAGTAAGACAGCTGCTAAGTGAAGAAACGGGGCACAGACAGGAAGGTGGGAGGAAAGCGAAGAAAGATTTTGTGGTTTGCATAAGGTAGCCATCCACAAGTAAGATCCTGGAGATCATCTAGGGCTGCCCTGGGCCTGCCATCAGAGCCTGATATAAGGGGTACTTGGCTGGGCCCAACCCCAGCCACTTTCTATGCAGGTTTGGGAGTCACTCTAACTATATAGCTGTGCTCTCACTGTACAGACACAACTATCTGCACAGTGAAGGAGCCTCAAGGGTTTGTTCCTTTAGCTTTTTTTTTTTTTTTTTTTTTGTATGCTGTATGGTGGGGTCACTTTTCATTCTTTTTCCACATGAGTATCCTGTTATTGCAGCACCATTTGTTGGATTTGTTTGTTTTTGTTGGTTTCTTTGTTTATTTGGGAAGTGCACAGGCCAAGAATCCAACCCAGGTCTCCCACATCGCATGGAAGGCGAGCATTCTACCACAGAAACACTTGTGCACCCTCCTCCATTAGCTTTTTTTTTCTCACAGGCAGGCACCAGGAATCGAACCCAAGTCTCGGGCATGGCAGGCAAGAACTCTGCCACTGAGCCACTGTGGCCCACTCTCTATTAGCTTTTATAATTAGACATGTTGTAAAAGATGAGCAAAAGTTCTCAAGTACTAGGCTGGTTTATGTATCTAGAGTTTCAATTAACCTACATATAAGCTTCAGGTAATTATTTTTACATCTTAATCACGTTCCTTGAGGAATATACTCTCTATCTTTTAAAATCAATTTATTCTTGAGTCATGTATGACAATCCAAAATAACCATATCAAAATGAAATAAGAGAAGAAGTCACAAGTAAAAGGGGAAATTGTTTCTTGCCTAAAAGAAATAGTTTAGCCTAAATGCAAATTCGGGGGTGAACCTTGCAGAAGGGTGACCCAGGATATTTTTCTAGCATTATTATCAACCCAACAAAGGAACAACTTTTCAATCAGGGACCAGTCAGAATTTATGTCACTTGACTAAAAGCAAAATAGTGAACTGGTAAATAAGAAGGGGAAATGTTGATGTCAGAAGATAAAGTGTAACTGACCTCAACCCAGAACAAGGATAACGAGAAGAATCACTGACTCACTCCCAGATTTATCTACCAAATTACCAGCCAGGAATAATAATAATAAAAGAAGTTGGGTACATATCACAATTGTCTCTCAGTTACTGAGAGCCATTCATTCTGACGCAGTAATGAGGACTGGTCTCAGCTTGCACACATCTCTTAAAATAAGTGTTCTAATTTTAACTTGATAGAATCTCAAAAGCAACGTCCAGATCACAAGACACAGTTTGAACCGGAACCAGCAACAATACTGCTTATGTTAGCCATTTAAATAATCCCTGTGACCTGATGTTACCATAAGATCAGATAGAATTTTCATGACTAGTTTAGCAGATAGAATTTTCATGGCTAGTTCAGCAGCTGAGAAACACAGCCCGTAATTTGTGGATTAGACACAGAACTGCCTAGGATGGAAAAGGAACTAACCCATGACTGTGCCACACAGGAGCAATTTTAGTTCTCCCTAAGCTCTCTAAGGACAACATTCAGTTAGAGAACCAGGAAAGAGAAGGCGCTGCTGGAGAGACCCTTCTGGGGGACACAGCGAGCTAAGTGAAACGTGGCGGCGGTGCCAACCACCCTCTGCCCACATCCCCGACTCCCATCCTCTGTGCCATCGCCACTCACCCACTCCCCAGACTCACTCCCACACAGCCACACACAAGCCCTCCTTCCCGCACAACTCATCAGCCATTTCTCCACTTTCACCAACAAAGTTCCTTCTCTTACCCACTCACGATCTAAACCACGAGCCACGAGCTCAGGCATGATGCAGAGGAGTAGACCCAGTGCGGTGGGGGACGGCGGGGCAGAGAGAAGGCATGTCCAGTCTGCAGGAGACAGCGGCTTCCAAGCAGCAAGTGACTGTGGCTACTATGGGTTGCGGGCTCCTGCCTTTCAAGGTAAATAACAATCCCAGTAATCCGCAGGAAACCGCAACCCCATCAGCACTGAAACGCAGACTTCCATAACCCAGACCAGGACCTAATCAGCTACACCACCCACCAGGCTGGCACCTCCGCAAAGCAGGCCAGGGAAAAAAGCCCTGGGCCCAGGGAGATGTCCTGGGGGTAGCACATCATTCTTAGTCTCTACTATCTGATTACCCATTCATTCATTCAGCCAAAAAAAACCACCTACCCACCTGCATCCATGCACAAATCCTCTGCCTTCCTTCTTGTTCCTAAGGGTGGACTGTCTCAGCTCTTATCTGAAGCTAGTCTCTCCACTTGTGCACTACGACCAATGCAGTATCACCTATTCGAGGATGTCACTCACTCTCATGGGTCTTCCCTCACTTTTCTGCATCATTAGCTCTCTCCTTCCTGGATCATTCCCATCAACATACAAACAGGCTGTAACTTCTTCCTTCTTTAAAAAAAAACACCACCTTCTCTTGACTGCATATTCTTACCCAGCTACGACCCCATTTCTCTGCTTCCCTCTTAAGTGAAATGCCTCAGAAGAGTTGTCTGTATTTACTGTTTCTACTTCTCCTCCATTCTCTTGGCCCCACTTCAATTAAGCTTTCTCTGCCATCCCCTCCGAGATGTAATCTTGCCAAAGTTACCAGTGACGGCCACATCCCAGATCCACGGCCCACTCTCAGTCGCCCTCCTAGCTGAATCATCACAGCATTTGACAGAGACGATCCCTCCTTTCTCCTTGAAATAGTCTCCTTGCTTGGCTTAACACCACACTTCCTGGTTTTCCTCTTGCTTTGCTGTTCTCTGCATCTTGTCCTGTTCCTTCGCATTTCCCTGCCTCAGGGTTCAGACTTCAGGACTCTTTTCTATCTATAATCATACACTTGGTTACAATATCTTGTCTCATGATTATATAATCCTTTATATGTGGACAACTCCCATAATTACATCTCCCAGAGGCCTCTCTCCTGAACACCCAATATTTACATCTATTTATTTACTCCGCATTGTCACTAGGATGCTTAATATGCATCCAAAACTTAATGCATTAAAAATATCTCGAATCAATCTCTGCCTCCACAAATCTACTTCACCCAGAGTCTCCCCATCTCAGGATATGGCAAGTCCATCATTCTGGTTGCACAGGCCCAAAACCTGCAACAGTCACTCAGCCTTGACGTCATTCTCCCACATCCCACCAGACGAGCGATTTTTCAAAAGAAGTTAGAAATCTGGGTTTTATAAAAAATACCTTAATGTTTAAATGCTGCCAACTGAATTAAAGAAATTCCATGTAGGGGGAAGAAAACATATCTGTGGGACAAATACATACAGTCCCACCGGTTTTGAACCTCTGAGTCTTCTACTCAATTCCCCAGCCTTTTTACCTCCCATGAGCTCCTTCTTCTGAGACGGCATCTTTGATCCTGACTTCTGCCCCTGAGATCTCACTCCTTGTCAGAGCAGCTTCTAGAAGCTGGGCTGGGGCTGTGGTAGATGTTTTCCACTGGTGATGAGATTCAGGTGGGGCAGCAGAACACGCCGCAGTAAGACCTGAGGACAGACTCTGTGACAGAGGTCACACCCTTGGATTTTAAAGTCAGCATGGCCACATGGCCACATGGCCACACTGCAAAGTGCACACATACAACCCAGCAGGTGTCACTCCCAGCCCAGGAAGGAGAAACAGGACGTACATGTAGCACCACTTGATTCTCCTTCACTACCCAAACGACAATGGGCCATGCATGGTGAGGTACGGGAAACTCTGGACACTTGGGCACTTGCACAGTTATTAGATTATGAGGTTCCTGACAACAGAGACACACCTTGCTCAACACTGGCTCTCAGAGAGCAGAACGTGTGGTCCACTGTCCATGCTTCAGGTGGCTGACCAACCAAATCAGTGAGTGAACCGTCAAATGGCTCAGAAAATAGGAGTGAGCCAAACTAAAATGGCCTCAGGGTTTTGGGTGGAGGTGCAGGAGTTGAAAAGGAAACAGAAGCACCACAGCTCATCTCACGCCTTGTCAGAGCAGCTTCTAAAAGTCGACGATGGTCGCGGGGAGCACTGGAAGCCAGGAGGTCTCCGGATCCAGGAAAATCAAACCAGAAATACACAACAACAGCATCTGGACACTAAGGATCCAATCCCAGTTTTGGAAAAAGTTGATTTTAAAGGCACTGATAAGAGCCAAGTTCATATAAAAGAAATAGGGGATATGAGTGTCCTCAGAAAAGTTTAAAGTGGCAAAAAATTGGAAAGAGACATTTAATTGTCTTGACTTGGGTCAAGTCTAAATTCAAGTAACAGGGCTAAACACTTATTTGGAAAACATTTGGTAAATTAGGCTTCCTAGTTAATTTAAACCACCAATTTGTATGGCAGTTTGAAGTAACACCAGAAAATTACTTATCTTTGCTTTAAGTCTGATTTATATAGAATGATATGACATAAATAGCTAGTCAATGGATATAACAGAAAGCTAAAATGAGAACTAAATGACTGATTTTTAAAAACGAATGGATTCTGCCTAAGCAGAAGAGACAACGTAGCGTAACACACAACATAGCTATGGATAAAGCAGGCCCTCCAGATGGAGAAAACCTGATAGAATGAATAGTCCTTTCGAGTCTACTATTGGGGTGCATGGGTAGTTCAGTAGTAGAATTCTCCCCTGCCATGCAGGAGACCCGGGTTCAATTCCCAGCCTGGGCACGCCCCACCACCCTCCACAATTCAACAAATGGAACTAGAATAATGGAACAGTCACACGGAAAAAGAATGAAATGTGATCCTACCAAACAGCACACACACACACACAAAGTCCACTATTGTTGAGAGGCTATTCTGGAGGCTACTCTCATGCAAGCTTCAGCAACACATTGCTAATTGCCATGGTTTGCCACACCCCAATGAACATCATTCCTTTTCGCCCTAAAGAACACCTAGGGCTCTAACCGAGATCCTACAAAAGATACATGCACTAAGATTTACCTTCCTGAAATCTAACCTCCAGAGGACTTCCAGGCCAGATGAGTCCTGAAACCCAGAGAGGCCAGCCTCTTCAAGAATATTAACTAATTCCTTCCCCCATCCTATATTGTTGACATCCCTTTTCAACATGAAAAATTAGAATGGGCATAGCCCAAAGACCCCTACAGACTGGGAGTAGGATCAAAGGAGAAGGAGGGGTTACAACAGAGAAGATAGGATTTCACAAGCGAGTATGACTGCTGAATAACTATAATGATATTTCTTTTAGCTTCCAGCATTTTGGAGCAGCTAGAAGGAAAAACCGGAAAATGTAGAATAGTAAGCCATACGAAATTTTGAAATCTGTTCCGTAATTACTTGTTAAAATGTAGTTTGAAAATTACTGCTTTTTTGTATATATGTTGCATTTTGCAATAAAAAACTTTTTTTTAAGAAAGCCTATTTCCTAACTCCTGTGCTAGATACTTTCAGAAATACTGCTTAATTAAGAAATGCAATGCTTCCCAAATATACACATTCCAACCTAACCTAAGAATTACTACACCAAACGTTTTAGTTCTCAGATTAGGCTGTGTTAAAGAGGATTTTCTATTACAGAAAATACTACTTACTAACTTTGTTTTACAGAAGTTATGTTTGAGTGTTCAAAGGGTAACCTATTAAGTGTTTCCTTTTTGTTCTGTTCTATTCAAATGGCAAGTAGAGAAAGGCATTGCATGTGCTGCTGCATAACTCAAATTCAATTCAGTATGAGTCACATTAGGTTATCCTCTGCTTGAAACTTCCTTTAATAGGAAGGGTCTACATTCTTCTAACATAGCCAAGGCTCCAAGATTTGGGGCACCCGAGTTCAAGTACTGCTTTGGGGCACCTGAGTTTAAGTCACTGAGCATGGCTGACTGGAGTTGATGAGACAAACTCCCAACTCCTTCCAGAAAGCCCAATTTGCTCTGAATCACTCCATGGTCTCCCCCCATCCCCCGCCACCGGTCACATTGTCCTAGTGAAGGCCAGTATTTCACAGAACCACTGGGACCTGCAGGCCACACCAAGGTCACCCTGAGTCCAACTTTGGGGCTTCCAGTCCCTGCTGAGCGCTGAGAGATCCGTACAGGTCCCTGAGGAGTAGCTATGGCGGCCCCATTGTTCATGATAGGTTATTTCAGCTTAAGAGATCTGGACCACAATTTTATATCAACTTCAAACCAAAAAGAAGTGAAACTACCTGCCTTTCCCACCCTCTAAAAGGCAAGAAAACATAAGGAAAAAACACAAAGAAATAAAAGGAAAAATGTCTCTGGAGACAGGTCTCTGCAAGAAAAACAAAAACATTTCTGGCAAAGGTAAAGGAAAATGAGTTCTTTGCTTTTCAACATTCCTAAATAAGCAGCAATGCGATGAGAAAAGCATCACCTGGTAGAGCCTATACTCCAAAGGGCAAGCGGCACAGAAGCAGCATTAACTCTTGCCAGTCCAGAGGCCAGGTGACATCTGCCTGGCGGATGGGCTTGCTCCCAACTTCCTAGTGCATCATATACTCTACGGTTACGGCAACAAACCAAGGAAATTTCCACAATTACCACCTACACATTGAGGCAGGAAGAAGAAACCACCTTAACCATTTTAGACCTCCAACTCTGTCTGGGAAAATCATTTAAAGGATGTAAAAATAACTGTTCCCTTTGAGAAAAGGGAGACCAAAGTTCCAGCTAATAACTTTAACTTCCAAAAAAACCTAACTTTGCCCCACTGGCTTCTTGGCCTTCTGCATTAAAACAGAACACACACAAGCAGTGTCTGTGCAAACCAGGCCATCCCTAGCAGGTACAGTAAAGATCCTTCTTACTCTGGAGTTGGTACTTAATGTCGGCAAGCAAGATAAAAATCAGCTGGAAACACACTGAATACTAAGGGAAATAGTTTCCCTTCCAGACACTGGGGGGCACACAGTATAAAAAACATGAACCTGTAAACACCAAGCTCACCATGTTTGGAAACTGAGACCAACTGGGGGTTAAAAGATTTCTGTCTCCCCAACACATTTACGCCAGGACACATGCTCGCAGCGCAGAACTGAATGGAACAGTGGGGAAAATTACTAAAATTAATAATATGTATTTCTTTTTCCCACTCTCACCTTTCTGTGATAGGCTAAACTGAATAAATTAAATGTACAGTATTATTATGCATGCCCTATTATAGACAAATTCTGCTCTAAGAGTCAAGCCATCATGGTTTGTGGGCTCACTGTTCAACTGGCAGTGTCAGTTTTGAGGCAATAAGGACTGAAAACCTCAGTCTCACATTTCCAAGCAAGACAGACCTGTCCTTGACAAGGCTGGGGACTGAGAGGCAAATATAATGCTTCCCCTAAACCCGTCCCCTGAGAGTAAATCTAGTTCCCTTTGCTTTATTCGGACCACCACTGATAGGCTTGAGAGTTTGCCTGTTTCATCGTAAAAAGAGATGAGAATCAAGAGGCTGTAACATGCCAGGCAGCCCAGAGAACAATTAGGGAGGGAAGAACACAAGACGTCTATAATCCTTATCGAGAGTCTGTTGATAGAGTATGTCCAGAAAGCAACAGAAAAAGAAACATTTGTGCTGCAAGAGCTCAGACACACTCATTACTGCGGTGCACCATTGACGGAGAGGACTCGAGGTCATGGAATATAAGGAATGAAAGGCCCTTTGTCTCCTGCTCACGCAGGAATGTGGGCCCGGGATTGGGAAGGCCCGTTTCAGGAGCATTGCTGCTCACAGCTGTGCCTCACCGTCAAGCAACAGCAAGGCCCCCTTTCAAGAAGCCTGAATCCTTATCTCGGATGGACACAAATGAGTCAGAGACTAAGGAGCAGGGTCCAGCACCAGGCCCTGAGAGTGGAATAAACATGGCAACAAGATTGTGTTGGGTGTATGAGATCTGCCTCGGGGACCGTGCCAAACAAGCCACTGCCAAGGCCAGCAACAAATGGGCGCATGCACTCACGCTGGCCTTACGGTTTATCCACGTTCATTCTCTTAACGAGCCTAGCGGAGGGGGTGGGGGTGGGGGTGGGGTGGGGCTGTTTTACTCCTCCTCTTAGATATGGCAGAACTGAGGCGCCAAGCAGTTTAGGGACCTGCCTAAGTAGCAGGTAAATGGCATAGTGGGGAAGTGTGCCCTGTCCTTCTGCCTCCCTGGTCTACTCTTTTTTTCCCCCTATTATTTATTTTTATTTCATGTGTTCTACTCGTCTGTTGACAAGGTAGATAAAAGGAGCATCAGACACAAGGTTTTCACAATCACACAGTCACATTGTGAAAGCT